>JAJOZX010013591.1:0-98745 GCA_023014485.1 Bathynomus jamesi | reverse complement strand
CCTATTTTAGATTTAGAAATGAAAATGGGACTATAAATTACGATCTATACGGTTGAATTTTTTTCAAAATATTTAACTGGAATTAGTAATTTTTGGCTATAATATGCTTAGTTTATGGTTTTGTACAATATATATCGAAAACTAGACAAAAGTCGTCAAAAAATTTCACTAAAATTCGTTTCCTATGAAATGAAAATTTTGTACCAAAAAGTGTTCTCTCCGTGTTTTGAGCACTTTTTGTGATCTATGAAACTAACTTATCTTTTCAATATTTTTCATTATAGCAACAATTGATAAAAAACTGCTTTATCTTACTGTTTTCAACAATATAATGCCAAAATAATTCAAAAATCGACATAAAATTTCACTGAAATGTCGATCATAGTAAGGCAAAAAATTATGGAAAAAGTCGATTTTTTCCATGTTTTAAGATCCAATTTTAGACAATCTTAATGTAGCCCTAAAATATTGTAAAACTGAATGAAATTCATAAATGATACATATATACCAACATTAAATACTGCAAATTTTAGCTAAATCCCATCATTTAGAAATGAAAATGGGACTAAATTAGATCTATACGGTTGAATTTTTTTCAAAATATTTAACTGGAATTACTAATTTTTGGCTATAATATGCTTAGTTTATGGTTTTGTAAATATATATCGAAAACTAGACAAAAGTCGTCAAAAAATTTCATTAAAATTCGTTCTAATAAATGAAAATTTTGTACCAAAAAGTGTTTTCTCTGTGTTTTAGCACTTTTTGATAAAACTTGAACTTATCTTTCAATATTTTTCATTCGAATAAGAAACTATTGATAAAAAACTGCTTTATCTTACTGTTTTCAACAATATAATGCCAAAGAATTCAAAAATCGACGTAAAATTTCACTGAAATGTCGATCATAGTAAGGCAAAAAATTAATGGAAAAAGTCGATTTTTTCCATGTTTTAAGATCCAATTTTTAGACAATCTTTAATGTAGCCTAAAATTGTAAAAGTGAATGAAATTCTGAAATGATATATACCAACATTAAATACTGGAAATTTTAGCTTAAAATCGCATCATTTAGCCTATTTTTAGATTTAGAAATGAAAATGGGACTATAAATTACGATCTATACGGTTGAATTTTTTCAAAATATTTAACTGGAATTAGTAATTTTTGGCTATAATATGCCTTAGTTTATGGTTTTGTACAATATATATCGAAAACTAGACAAAAATCGTCAAAAACGTCACTAAAATTCGTTCCTAATGAAATGAAAATTTTGTACCAAAAAGTGTTCTTCTCCGTGTTTTGAGCACTTTTTGTGCATTTTACTTATGATGAAACATGAACTTATCTTTTTCAATATTTTTCAATCCTATTAGCAACAATTGATAAAAAACTGCTTTATCTTACTGTTTTCAACAATATAATGCCAAAATAATTCAAAAATCGACATAAAATTTCAATGAAATGTCGATCATAGTAAGGCAAAAAATTGATGGAAAAAGTAAAAGTCGATTTTTTCCATGTTTTCAGATCCAATTTTTAGACAAGCTTTAATGTAGCCCTAAAATATTGTAAAACTGAATGAAATTCATAAAATGATACATATATACCAACATTAAATACTATGCAAATTTTAGCTAAAAAACCGCATCATTTAGAAATGAAAATGGGACCATAAATTAGGATCTATACGGTTGAATTTTTTTCAAAATATTTAACTGGAATTACTAATTTTTGGCTATAATATGCTTTAGTTTATGGTTTTGTAAAATATATATCGAAAACTAGACAAAAGTCGTCAAAAAATTTAATTAAAATTAATTTCTATTGAAATGAAAATTTTGTACCAAAAAGTGATTTTCTCTGTGTTTTGAGCACTTTTTGATAAAACTTGAACTTATCTCTTTCAATATTTTTCATTTGAATAAGAAACTATTAATAAAAAACTGCTTTATCTTACTGTTTTCAACAATATAATGCCAAAGTAATTCAAAAATCGACGTAAAATTTCACTGAAATGTCGATCATAGTAAGGCAAAAAATTAATGGAAAAATATGAAAATAAAAACCCACTCTAATAGACAGAGTTTATTTCCACGACAGTTTCGACGCCCACTGGCATCCTCCTCGGGTGGATACAGAAACACAAATGAACCAAAACAAGAGGGAAAAACAGTTCAGGGATCGACCGTTAAGAAATTCGCACCTAGGTTAGATTCCATTCTCTCGAGACAGGAGGGGCATTTTCATTAAGTACATTCGCACAAATTTTTAAAACTATCTTCCTGTTCTAAACATACAGATTCTATTATTTTTTACATAATTATTACATTTATAATTAAATTTATTACATTTAATATTGCATAACTATTAATTACAGAAATTATAAATTTATTATTACATTGGTTATTACATTGTTGTTTATTATACAGAAATTATAAACCGAAAAAACGAATGAAAAAAGCCGATTAGGAAATAATCCAGAGACCATTGAGAAATTCGCACCTCGGTTAGATTAGGGTAAAGGTAATAATAATAAATGTAAAAAAATGTAAATGTAATAATAAATGCAGTAATTATGTAAAAATATTAGAATCTGTATGTATAGAACAAGAAGATAGTTTTAATTTGTGGGAATGTAGTTATAAGCTGACCCTGTAATAAAATGCCCTTCTGGTTTCGGGAGAACGATATCTAACCTAGGTGCGAATTTCTCAATGGTCTCTGGATTATTTCCTAATCGGCTTTTTTCATTCGTTTTTTCGGTTTATAATTTCTGTATAATAAACAACAATGTAATAACCAATGTAATAATAAATTTATAATTTCTGTAATTAATAATTATGCAATATTAAATGTAATAAATTTAATTATAAATGTAATAATTATGTAAAAAATAATAGAATCTGTATGTTTAGAACAGGAAGATAGTTTTAAAAATTTGTGCGAATGTACTTAATGAAAATGCCCCTCCTGTCTCGAGAGAATGGAATCTAACCTAGGTGCGAATTTCTTAACGGTCGATCCCTGAACTGATTTTCCCTCTTGTTTTGGTTCATTTGTGTTTCTGTATCCACCCGAGGAGGATGCCAGTGGGCGTCGAAACTGTCGTGGAAATAAACTCTGTCTATTAGAGTGGGTTTTTATTTTCATATTTTGACCTTCACGTAGAAAAAAGTGAAGTTTTTTGCATTTATTAATGGAAAAAGTCGATGTTTTCCATGTTTTAAGATCCAACTTTTAGACAATCTTTAATGTAGCCCTAAAATATTATAAAAGTGAATGAAATTCATGAAATGATATATACACCAACATTAAATTCTGCAAATTTTAGCTTAAAATTCGCATCATTTAGCCTATTTTTAGATTTAGAAATGAAAATGGGACTATAAATTACGATCTATACGGTTGAATTTTTTTCAAAATATTTAACTGGAATTAGTAATTTTTGGCTATAATATGCATTAGTTTATGGTTTTGTACAATATATATCGAAAACTAGAGAAAAATCGTCAAAAAATTTCACTAAAATTCGTTCCTAATGAAATGAAAATTTTGTACCAAAAAGTGTTCTTCTCCGTGTTTTGAGCACTTTTTGTGAGTTTTTCTTATGACGAAACCTAAACTTATCTTTTTCGATATTTTTCAATCCTATTAGCAACAATTGATAAAAAACTGCTTTATCTTACTGTTTTGAAGAATATAATGCCAAAATAATTAAAAAATCGACATAAAATTTCAATGAAATGTCGATCATAGTAAGGCAAAAAATTGATGGAAAAAGTAAAAGTCGATTTTTTCCATGTTTTCAGATCCAATTTTTAGACAAGCTTTAATGTAGCCCTAAAATATTGTAAAACTGAATGAAATTCATAAAATGATACATATATACCAACATTAAATACTATGCAAATTTTAGCTAAAAAACCGCATCATTTAGAAATGAAAATGGGACCATAAATTAGGATCTATACGGTTGAATTTTTTTCAAAATATTTAACTGGAATTACTAATTTTTGGCTATAATATGCTTTAGTTTATGGTTTTGTAAAATATATCGAAAACTAGACAAAAGTCGTCAAAAAATTTCATTAAAATTATTTCTATTGAAATGAAAATTTTGTACCAAAAAGTGATTTTCTCTGTGTTTTGAGCACTTTTTGATAAAACTTGAACTTATCTCTTTCAATATTTTTCATTTGAATAAGAAACTATTAATAAAAAACTGCTTTATCTTACTGTTTTCAACAATATAATGCCAAAGTAATTCAAAAATCGACGTAAAATTTCACTGAAATGTCGATCATAGTAAGGCAAAAAATTAATGGAAAAAGTCGATTTTTTCCATGTTTTAAGATCCAACTTTTAGACAATCTTTAATGTAGCCCTAAAATATTGTAAAAGTGAATGAAATTCATGAAATGATATATACACCAACATTAAATACTGCAAATTTTAGCTTAAAATTCGCATCATTTAGCCTATTTTTAGATTTAGAAATGAAAATGGGACTATAAATTACGATCTATACGGTTGAATTTTTTTCAAAATATTTAACTGGAATTAGTAATTTTTGGCTATAATATGCCTTAGTTTATGGTTTTGTACAATATATATCGAAAACTAGAGAAAAATCGTCAAAAAATTTCACTAAAATTCGTTCCTAATAAATGAAAATTTTGTACCAAAAAGTGTTCTTCTCCGTGTTTTTAGCACTTTTTGTGAGTTTTTCTTATGATAAACTTGAACTTATCTTTTTCAATATTTTTCATTCGAATAAGAAATTGATAAAAAACTGCTTTATCTTACTGTTTTCAACAATATAATGCCAAAAAATTCAAAAATCGACGTAAAATTTCACTGAAATGTCGATCATAGTAAGGCAAAAAATTAATGGAAAAAGTCGATTTTTTCCATGTTTTAAGATCCAATTTTTAGACAATCTTTAATGTAGACCTAAAATTTTGTAAAAGTGAATGAAATTCTTGAAATGATATATACCAACATTAAATACTATGGAAATTTTAGCTTAAAAATCGCATCATTTAGCCTATTTTTAGATTTAGAAATGAAAATGGGACTATAAATTACGATCTATACGGTTGAATTTATTTCAAAATATTTAACTGGAATTAGTAATTTTTGGCTATAATATGCCTTAGTTTATGGTTTTGTACAATATATATCGAAAACTAGACAAAAATCGTCAAAAACGTCACTAAAATTCGTTCCTAATGAAATGAAAATTTTGTACCAAAAAGTGTTCTTCTCCGTGTTTTGAGCACTTTTTGTGCATTTTACTTATGATGAAACATGAACTTATCTTTTTCAATATTTTTCAATCCTATTAGCAACAATTGATAAAAAACTGCTTTATCTTACTGTTTTCAACAATATAATGCCAAAATAATTCAAAAATCGACATAAAATTTCAATGAAATGTCGATCATAGTAAGGCAAAAAATTGATGGAAAAAGTAAAAGTCGATTTTTTCCATGTTTTCAGATCCAATTTTTAGACAAGCTTTAATGTAGCCCTAAAATATTGTAAAACTGAATGAAATTCATAAAATGATACATATATACCAACATTAAATACTATGCAAATTTTAGCTAAAAAACCGCATCATTTAGAAATGAAAATGGGACCATAAATTAGGATCTATACGGTTGAATTTTTTTCAAAATATTTAACTGGAATTACTAATTTTTGGCTATAATATGCTTTAGTTTATGGTTTTGTAAAATATATATCGAAAACTAGACAAAAGTCGTCAAAAAATTTAATTAAAATTAATTTCTATTGAAATGAAAATTTTGTACCAAAAAGTGATTTTCTCTGTGTTTTGAGCACTTTTTGATAAAACTTGAACTTATCTCTTTCAATATTTTTCATTTGAATAAGAAACTATTAATAAAAAACTGCTTTATCTTACTGTTTTCAACAATATAATGCCAAAGTAATTCAAAAATCGACGTAAAATTTCACTGAAATGTCGATCATAGTAAGGCAAAAAATTAATGGAAAAAGTCGATTTTTTCCATGTTTTAAGATCCAACTTTTAGACAATCTTTAATGTAGCCCTAAAATATTGTAAAAGTGAATGAAATTCATGAAATGATATATACACCAACATTAAATACTGCAAATTTTAGCTTAAAATTCGCATCATTTAGCCTATTTTTAGATTTAGAAATGAAAATGGGACTATAAATTACGATCTATACGGTTGAATTTTTTTCAAAATATTTAACTGGAATTAGTAATTTTTGGCTATAATATGCCTTAGTTTATGGTTTTGTACAATATATATCGAAAACTAGAGAAAAATCGTCAAAAAATTTCACTAAAATTCGTTCCTAATGAAATGAAAATTTTGTACCAAAAAGTGTTCTTCTCCGTGTTTTGAGCACTTTTTGTGAGTTTTTCTTATGATAAACTTGAACTTATCTTTTTCAATATTTTTCAATCCTATAGAACTATTGATAAAAAACTGCTTTATCTTACTGTTTTCAACAATATAATGCCAAAAAATTCAAAAATCGACGTAAAATTTCACTGAAATGTCGATCATAGTAAGGCAAAAAATTAATGGAAAAAGTCGATTTTTTCCATGTTTTAAGATCCAATTTTTAGACAATCTTTAATGTAGCCTAAAATTTGTAAAACTGAATGAAATTCTAAATGATATATACCAACATTAAATACTATGCAAATTTTAGCTAAAAAACGCATCATTTAGAAATGAAAATGGGACTATAAATTAGATCTATACGGTTGAATTTTTTCAAAATATTTAACTGGAATTAGTAATTTTTGGCTATAATATGCCTTTAGTTTATGGTTTTGTACAATATATATCGAAAACTAGACAAAATCGTCAAAAAATTAATTAAATTAATTTCTATGAAATGAAAATTTTGTACCAAAAAGTGTTTTCTCCGTGTTTTGAGCACTTTTTGATAAAACTTGAACTTATCTTTTCAATATTTTTCATTTGATAAGAACTATTGATAAAAAACTGCTTTATCTTACTGTTTTCAACAATATAATGCCAAAATAATTCAAAAATCGACGTAAAATTTCACTGAAATGTCGATCATAGTAAGGCAAAAAATTAATGGAAAAAGTCGATTTTTTCCATGTTTTAAGATCCAATTTTTAGACAATCTTTAATGTAGCCCTAAAATATTGTAAAAGTGAATGAAATTCATGAAATGATATATAACCAACATTAAATACTGCAAATTTTAGCTTAAAATTCGCATCATTTAGCCTATTTTTAGATTTAGAAATGAAAATGGGACTATAAATTACGATCTATACGGTTGAATTTTTTTCAAAATATTTAACTGGAATTAGTAATTTTTGGCTATAATATGCTTAGTTTATGGTTTTGTACAATATATATCGAAAACTAGACAAAAATCGTCAAAAATTTCACTAAAATTCGTTCCTAATGAAATGAAAATTTTGTACCAAAAAGTGTTCTTCTCCGTGTTTTGAGCACTTTTTGTGAGTTTTCTTATGAAAACCTAACTTATCTTTTCATATTTTTCAATCCTATTAGCAACAATTGATAAAAAACTGCTTTATCTTACTGTTTTCAACAATATAATGCCAAAATAATTCAAAAATCGACAAAAATTTCAATGAAATGTCGATCATAGTAAGGCAAAAAATTGATGGAAAAAGTAAAAGTCGATTTTTTCCATGTTTTCAGATCCAATTTTAGACAATCTTTAATGTAGCCCTAAAATATTGTAAAACTGAATGAAATTCATAAATGATACATATACCAACATTAAATACTATGCAAATTTTAGCTAAAAACGCATCATTTAGAAATGAAAATGGGACCATAAATTAGGATCTATACGGTTGAATTTTTTTCAAAATATTTAACTGGAATTACTAATTTTTGGCTATAATATGCTTAGTTTATGGTTTTGTAAAATATATCGAAAACTAGACAAAAGTCGTCAAAAAATTTCATTAAAATTAATTTCTATTGAAATGAAAATTTTGTACCAAAAAGTGATTTTCTCTGTGTTTTGAGCACTTTTTGATAAAACTTGAACTTATCTCTTTCAATATTTTTCATTCGAATAAGAAACTATTAATAAAAAACTGCTTTATCTTACTGTTTTCAACAATATAATGCCAAAGTAATTCAAAAATCGACGTAAAATTTCACTGAAATGTCGATCATAGTAAGGCAAAAAATTAATGGAAAAAGTCGATTTTTTCCATGTTTTAAGATCCAATTTTAGACAATCTTTAATGTAGCCTAAAATTTGTAAAAGTGAATGAAATTCATGAAATGATATATACACCAACATTAAATACTATGCAAATTTTAGCTTAAAATCGCATCATTTAGCCTATTTTTAGATTTAGAAATGAAAATGGGACTATAAATTACGATCTATACGGTTGAATTTTTTCAAAATATTTAACTGGAATTAGTAATTTTTGGCTATAATATGCCTTAGTTTATGGTTTTGTACAATATATATCGAAAACTAGACAAAAATCGTCAAAAATCACTAAAATTCGTTCCTAATGAAATGAAAATTTTGTACCAAAAAGTGTTCTTCTCCGTGTTTTGAGCACTTTTTGTGCATTTTACTTATGATGAAACATGAACTTATCTTTTTCAATATTTTTCAATCCTATTAGCAACAATTGATAAAAAACTGCTTTATCTTACTGTTTTCAACAATATAATGCCAAAATAAAAAAATCGACATAAAATTTCAATGAAATGTCGATCATAGTAAGGCAAAAAATTGATGGAAAAAGTAAAAGTCGATTTTTTCCATGTTTTCAGATCCAATTTTTAGACAAGCTTTAATGTAGCCCTAAAATATTGTAAAACTGAATGAAATTCATAAAATGATACATATATACCAACATTAAATACTATGCAAATTTTAGCTAAAAAACCGCATCATTTAGAAATGAAAATGGGACCATAAATTAGGATCTATACGGTTGAATTTTTTTCAAAATATTTAACTGGAATTACTAATTTTTGGCTATAATATGCTTTAGTTTATGGTTTTGTAAAATATATATCGAAAACTAGACAAAAGTCGTCAAAAAATTTAATTAAAATTAATTTCTATTGAAATGAAAATTTTGTACCAAAAAGTGATTTTCTCTGTGTTTTGAGCACTTTTTGATAAAACTTGAACTTATCTCTTTCAATATTTTTCATTTGAATAAGAAACTATTAATAAAAAACTGCTTTATCTTACTGTTTTCAACAATATAATGCCAAAGTAATTCAAAAATCGACGTAAAATTTCACTGAAATGTCGATCATAGTAAGGCAAAAAATTAATGGAAAAATATGAAAATAAAAACCCACTCTAATAGACAGAGTTTATTTCCACGACAGTTTCGACGCCCACTGGCATCCTCCTCGGGTGGATACAGAAACACAAATGAACCAAAACAAGAGGGAAAAACAGTTCAGGGATCGACCGTTAAGAAATTCGCACCTAGGTTAGATTCCATTCTCTCGAGACAGGAGGGGCATTTTCATTAAGTACATTCGCACAAATTTTTAAAACTATCTTCCTGTTCTAAACATACAGATTCTATTATTTTTTACATAATTATTACATTTATAATTAAATTTATTACATTTAATATTGCATAACTATTAATTACAGAAATTATAAATTTATTATTACATTGGTTATTACATTGTTGTTTATTATACAGAAATTATAAACCGAAAAAACGAATGAAAAAAGCCGATTAGGAAATAATCCAGAGACCATTGAGAAATTCGCACCTCGGTTAGATTAGGGTAAAGGTAATAATAATAAATGTAAAAAAATGTAAATGTAATAATAAATGCAGTAATTATGTAAAAATATTAGAATCTGTATGTATAGAACAAGAAGATAGTTTTAATTTGTGGGAATGTAGTTATAAGCTGACCCTGTAATAAAATGCCCTTCTGGTTTCGGGAGAACGATATCTAACCTAGGTGCGAATTTCTCAATGGTCTCTGGATTATTTCCTAATCGGCTTTTTTCATTCGTTTTTTCGGTTTATAATTTCTGTATAATAAACAACAATGTAATAACCAATGTAATAATAAATTTATAATTTCTGTAATTAATAATTATGCAATATTAAATGTAATAAATTTAATTATAAATGTAATAATTATGTAAAAAATAATAGAATCTGTATGTTTAGAACAGGAAGATAGTTTTAAAAATTTGTGCGAATGTACTTAATGAAAATGCCCCTCCTGTCTCGAGAGAATGGAATCTAACCTAGGTGCGAATTTCTTAACGGTCGATCCCTGAACTGATTTTCCCTCTTGTTTTGGTTCATTTGTGTTTCTGTATCCACCCGAGGAGGATGCCAGTGGGCGTCGAAACTGTCGTGGAAATAAACTCTGTCTATTAGAGTGGGTTTTTATTTTCATATTTTGACCTTCACGTAGAAAAAAGTGAAGTTTTTTGCATTTATTAATGGAAAAAGTCGATGTTTTCCATGTTTTAAGATCCAACTTTTAGACAATCTTTAATGTAGCCCTAAAATATTATAAAAGTGAATGAAATTCATGAAATGATATATACACCAACATTAAATTCTGCAAATTTTAGCTTAAAATTCGCATCATTTAGCCTATTTTTAGATTTAGAAATGAAAATGGGACTATAAATTACGATCTATACGGTTGAATTTTTTTCAAAATATTTAACTGGAATTAGTAATTTTTGGCTATAATATGCATTAGTTTATGGTTTTGTACAATATATATCGAAAACTAGAGAAAAATCGTCAAAAAATTTCACTAAAATTCGTTCCTAATGAAATGAAAATTTTGTACCAAAAAGTGTTCTTCTCCGTGTTTTGAGCACTTTTTGTGAGTTTTTCTTATGACGAAACCTAAACTTATCTTTTTCGATATTTTTCAATCCTATTAGCAACAATTGATAAAAAACTGCTTTATCTTACTGTTTTGAAGAATATAATGCCAAAATAATTAAAAAATCGACATAAAATTTCAATGAAATGTCGATCATAGTAAGGCAAAAAATTGATGGAAAAAGTAAAAGTCGATTTTTTCCATGTTTTCAGATCCAATTTTTAGACAAGCTTTAATGTAGCCCTAAAATATTGTAAAACTGAATGAAATTCATAAAATGATACATATATACCAACATTAAATACTATGCAAATTTTAGCTAAAAAACCGCATCATTTAGAAATGAAAATGGGACCATAAATTAGGATCTATACGGTTGAATTTTTTTCAAAATATTTAACTGGAATTACTAATTTTTGGCTATAATATGCTTTAGTTTATGGTTTTGTAAAATATTATCGAAAACTAGACAAAAGTCGTCAAAAAATTTCATTAAAATTAATTTCTATTGAAATGAAAATTTTGTACCAAAAAGTGATTTTCTCTGTGTTTTGAGCACTTTTTGATAAAACTTGAACTTATCTCTTTCAATATTTTTCATTTGAATAAGAAACTATTAATAAAAAACTGCTTTATCTTACTGTTTTCAACAATATAATGCCAAAGTAATTCAAAAATCGACGTAAAATTTCACTGAAATGTCGATCATAGTAAGGCAAAAAATTAATGGAAAAAGTCGATTTTTTCCATGTTTTAAGATCCAACTTTTAGACAATCTTTAATGTAGCCCTAAAATATTGTAAAAGTGAATGAAATTCATGAAATGATATATACACCAACATTAAATACTGCAAATTTTAGCTTAAAATTCGCATCATTTAGCCTATTTTTAGATTTAGAAATGAAAATGGGACTATAAATTACGATCTATACGGTTGAATTTTTTTCAAAATATTTAACTGGAATTAGTAATTTTTGGCTATAATATGCCTTAGTTTATGGTTTTGTACAATATATATCGAAAACTAGAGAAAAATCGTCAAAAATTTCACTAAAATTCGTTCCTAATGAAATGAAAATTTTGTACCAAAAAGTGTTCTTCTCCGTGTTTTGAGCACTTTTTGTGAGTTTTTCTTATGATAAACTAACTTATCTTTTTCATATTTTTCAATCCTATAGCAACATTGATAAAAAACTGCTTTATCTTACTGTTTTCAACAATATAATGCCAAAATAATTCAAAAATCGACATAAAATTTCAATGAAATGTCGATCATAGTAAGGCAAAAAATTGATGGAAAAAGTAAAAGTCGATTTTTTCCATGTTTTCAGATCCAATTTTTAGACAAGCTTTAATGTAGCCCTAAAATATTGTAAAACTGAATGAAATTCATAAATGATACATATATACCAACATTAAATACTATGCAAATTTTAGCTAAAAAACCGCATCATTTAGAAATGAAAATGGGACCATAAATTAGGATCTATACGGTTGAATTTTTTTCAAAATATTTAACTGGAATTACTAATTTTTGGCTATAATATGCTTAGTTTATGGTTTTGTAAATATATATCGAAAACTAGACAAAAGTCGTCAAAAAATTTATTAAAATTAATTTCTATTGAAATGAAAATTTTGTACCAAAAAGTGATTTTCTCTGTGTTTTGAGCACTTTTTGATAAAACTTGAACTTATCTCTTTTCAATATTTTTCAATCCTATTAGCAAACTTGATAAAAAACTGCTTTATCTTACTGTTTTCAACAATATAATGCCAAAATAATTCAAAAATCGACATAAAATTTCAATGAAATGTCGATCATAGTAAGGCAAAAAATTGATGGAAAAAGTAAAAGTCGATTTTTTCCATGTTTTAGATCCAATTTTTAGACAAGCTTTAATGTAGCCCTAAAATATTGTAAAACTGAATGAAATTCATAAAATGATATATACACCAACATTAAATACTATGCAAATTTTAGCTAAAAACGCATCATTTAGATTTAGAAATGAAAATGGGACCATAAATTAGGATCTATACGGTTGAATTTTTTTCAAAATATTTAACTGGAATTACTAATTTTTGGCTATAATATGCTTAGTTTATGGTTTTGTAAATATATATCGAAAACTAGACAAAATCGTCAAAAAATTTAATAAAATTCGTTCTAATGAAATGAAAATTTTGTACCAAAAAGTGTTCTTCTCGTGTTTTGAGCACTTTTTGTGCATTTTACTTATGAGAAACTGAACTTATCTTTTTCAATATTTTTCATCCTATAGCAACAATTGATAAAAAACTGCTTTATCTTACTGTTTTCAACAATATAATGCCAAATAATTCAAAAATCGACATAAAATTTCAATGAAATGTCGATCATAGTAAGGCAAAAAATTGATGGAAAAAGTAAAAGTCGATTTTTTCCATGTTTTCAGATCCAATTTTTAGACAAGCTTTAATGTAGCCCTAAAATATTGTAAAACTGAATGAAATTCATAAAATGATACATATATACCAACATTAAATACTATGCAAATTTTAGCTAAAAAACCGCATCATTTAGAAATGAAAATGGGACCATAAATTAGGATCTATACGGTTGAATTTTTTTCAAAATATTTAACTGGAATTACTAATTTTTGGCTATAATATGCTTTAGTTTATTTTTGTAAAATATATATCGAAAACTAGACAAAAGTCGTCAAAAAATTTAATTAAAATTAATTTCTATTGAAATGAAAATTTTGTACCAAAAAGTGATTTTCTCTGTGTTTTGAGCACTTTTTGATAAAACTTGAACTTATCTCTTTCAATATTTTTCATTTGAATAAGAAACTATTAATAAAAAACTGCTTTATCTTACTGTTTTCAACAATATAATGCCAAAGTAATTCAAAAATCGACGTAAAATTTCACTGAAATGTCGATCATAGTAAGGCAAAAAATTAATGGAAAAATATGAAAATAAAAACCCACTCTAATAGACAGAGTTTATTTCCACGACAGTTTCGACGCCCACTGGCATCCTCCTCGGGTGGATACAGAAACACAAATGAACCAAAACAAGAGGGAAAAACAGTTCAGGGATCGACCGTTAAGAAATTCGCACCTAGGTTAGATTCCATTCTCTCGAGACAGGAGGGGCATTTTCATTAAGTACATTCGCACAAATTTTTAAAACTATCTTCCTGTTCTAAACATACAGATTCTATTATTTTTTACATAATTATTACATTTATAATTAAATTTATTACATTTAATATTGCATAACTATTAATTACAGAAATTATAAATTTATTATTACATTGGTTATTACATTGTTGTTTTATACAGAAATTATAAACCGAAAAAACGAATGAAAAAAGCCGATTAGGAAATAATCCAGAGACCATTGAGAAATTCGCACCTCGGTTAGATTAGGGTAAAGGTAATAATAATAAATGTAAAAAAATGTAAATGTAATAATAATGCAGTAATTATGTAAAAATATTAGAATCTGTATGTATAGAACAAGAAGATAGTTTTAATTTGTGGGAATGTAGTTATAAGCTGACCCTGTAATAAAATGCCCTTCTGGTTTCGGGAGAACGATATCTAACCTAGGTGCGAATTTCTCAATGGTCTCTGGATTATTTCCTAATCGGCTTTTTTCATTCGTTTTTTCGGTTTATAATTTCTGTATAATAAACAACAATGTAATAACCAATGTAATAATAAATTTATAATTTCTGTAATTAATAATTATGCAATATTAAATGTAATAAATTTAATTATAAATGTAATAATTATGTAAAAAATAATAGAATCTGTATGTTTAGAACAGGAAGATAGTTTTAAAAATTTGTGCGAATGTACTTAATGAAAATGCCCCTCCTGTCTCGAGAGAATGGAATCTAACCTAGGTGCGAATTTCTTAACGGTCGATCCCTGAACTGATTTTCCCTCTTGTTTTGGTTCATTTGTGTTTCTGTATCCACCCGAGGAGGATGCCAGTGGGCGTCGAAACTGTCGTGGAAATAAACTCTGTCTATTAGAGTGGGTTTTTATTTTCATATTTTGACCTTCACGTAGAAAAAAGTGAAGTTTTTTGCATTTATTAATGGAAAAAGTCGATGTTTTTCCATGTTTTAAGATCCAACTTTTAGACAATCTTTAATGTAGCCCTAAAATATTATAAAAGTGAATGAAATTCATGAAATGATATATACACCAACATTAAATTCTGCAAATTTTAGCTTAAAATTCGCATCATTTAGCCTATTTTTAGATTTAGAAATGAAAATGGGACTATAAATTACGATCTATACGGTTGAATTTTTTTCAAAATATTTAACTGGAATTAGTAATTTTTGGCTATAATATGCATTAGTTTATGGTTTTGTACAATATATATCGAAAACTAGAGAAAAATCGTCAAAAAATTTCACTAAAATTCGTTCCTAATGAAATGAAAATTTTGTACCAAAAGTGTTCTTCTCCGTGTTTTGAGCACTTTTTGTGAGTTTTTCTTATGACGAAACCTAAACTTATCTTTTTCGATATTTTTCAATCCTATTAGCAACAATTGATAAAAAACTGCTTTATCTTACTGTTTTGAAGAATATAATGCCAAAATAATTAAAAAATCGACATAAAATTTCAATGAAATGTCGATCATAGTAAGGCAAAAAATTGATGGAAAAAGTAAAAGTCGATTTTTTCCATGTTTTCAGATCCAATTTTTAGACAAGCTTTAATGTAGCCCTAAAATATTGTAAAACTGAATGAAATTCATAAAATGATACATATACCAACATTAAATACTATGCAAATTTTAGCTAAAAAACCGCATCATTTAGAAATGAAAATGGGACCATAAATTAGGATCTATACGGTTGAATTTTTTCAAAATATTTAACTGGAATTACTAATTTTTGGCTATAATATGCTTTAGTTTATGGTTTTGTAAAATATATATCGAAAACTAGACAAAAGTCGTCAAAAAATTTCATTAAAATTAATTTCTATTGAAATGAAAATTTTGTACCAAAAAGTGATTTTCTCTGTGTTTTGAGCACTTTTTGATAAAACTTGAACTTATCTCTTTCAATATTTTTCATTTGAATAAGAAACTATTAATAAAAAACTGCTTTATCTTACTGTTTTCAACAATATAATGCCAAAGTAATTCAAAAATCGACGTAAAATTTCACTGAAATGTCGATCATAGTAAGGCAAAAAATTAATGGAAAAAGTCGATTTTTTCCATGTTTTAAGATCCAACTTTTAGACAATCTTTAATGTAGCCCTAAAATATTGTAAAAGTGAATGAAATTCATGAAATGATATATACACCAACATTAAATACTGCAAATTTTAGCTTAAAATCGCATCATTTAGCCTATTTTTAGATTTAGAAATGAAAATGGGACTATAAATTACGATCTATACGGTTGAATTTTTTTCAAAATATTTAACTGGAATTAGTAATTTTTGGCTATAATATGCCTTAGTTTATGGTTTTGTACAATATATATCGAAAACTAGAGAAAAATCGTCAAAAAATTTCACTAAAATTCGTTCCTAATGAAATGAAAATTTTGTACCAAAAGTGTTCTTCTCCGTGTTTTGAGCACTTTTTGTGAGTTTTTCTTATGACGAAACCTAACTTATCTTTTTCGATATTTTTCAATCCTATTAGCAACAATTGATAAAAAACTGCTTTATCTTACTGTTTTCAACAATATAATGCCAAAATAATTAAAAATCGACATAAAATTTCAATGAAATGTCGATCATAGTAAGGCAAAAAATTGATGGAAAAAGTAAAAGTCGATTTTTTCCATGTTTTAGATCCAATTTTTAGACAAGCTTTAATGTAGCCCTAAAATATTGTAAAACTGAATGAAATTCATAAAATGATACATATACCAACATTAAATACTATGCAAATTTTAGCTAAAAACCGCATCATTTAGAAATGAAAATGGGACCATAAATTAGGATCTATACGGTTGAATTTTTTTCAAAATATTTAACTGGAATTACTAATTTTTGGCTATAATATGCTTAGTTTATGGTTTTGTAAAATATATATCGAAAACTAGACAAAAGTCGTCAAAAAATTTCATTAAAATTAATTTCTATTGAAATGAAAATTTTGTACCAAAAAGTGATTTTCTCTGTGTTTTGAGCACTTTTTGATAAAACTTGAACTTATCTCTTTCAATATTTTTCATTTGAATAAGAAACTATGATAAAAAACTGCTTTATCTTACTGTTTTCAACAATATAATGCCAAAGTAATTCAAAAATCGACGTAAAATTTCACTGAAATGTCGATCATAGTAAGGCAAAAAATTAATGGAAAAAGTCGATTTTTTCCATGTTTTAAGATCCAATTTTAGACAATCTTTAATGTAGCCCTAAAATTTGTAAAAGTGAATGAAATTCATGAAATGATATATACACCAACATTAAATACTGGAAATTTTAGCTGCAAATTTTCTTAATTTAGCCTATTTTTAGATTTAGAAATGAAAATGGGACTATAAATTACGATCTATACGGTTGAATTTTTTTCAAAATATTTAACTGGAATTAGTAATTTTTGGCTATAATATGCCTTAGTTTATGGTTTTGTACAATATATATCGAAAACTAGACAAAATCGTCAAAAACGTCACTAAAATTCGTTCCTAATGAAATGAAAATTTTGTACCAAAAGTGTTCTTCTCCGTGTTTTGAGCACTTTTTGTGCATTTTCTTATGATGAAACTGAACTTATCTTTTTCAATATTTTTCAATCCTATTAGCAACAATTGATAAAAAACTGCTTTATCTTACTGTTTTCAACAATATAATGCCAAAATAATTCAAAAATCGACATAAAATTTCAATGAAATGTCGATCATAGTAAGGCAAAAAATTGATGGAAAAAGTAAAAGTCGATTTTTTCCATGTTTTCAGATCCAATTTTAGACAAGCTTTAATGTAGCCCTAAAATATTGTAAAACTGAATGAAATTCATAAAATGATACATATATACCAACATTAAATACTATGCAAATTTTAGCTAAAAAACCGCATCATTTAGAAATGAAAATGGGACCATAAATTAGGATCTATACGGTTGAATTTTTTTCAAAATATTTAACTGGAATTACTAATTTTTGGCTATAATATGCTTTAGTTTATGGTTTTGTAAAATATATATCGAAAACTAGACAAAAGTCGTCAAAAATTTAATTAAAATTAATTTCTATTGAAATGAAAATTTTGTACCAAAAAGTGATTTTCTCTGTGTTTTGAGCACTTTTTGATAAAACTTGAACTTATCTCTTTCAATATTTTTCATTTGAATAAGAAACTATTAATAAAAAACTGCTTTATCTTACTGTTTTCAACAATATAATGCCAAAGTAATTCAAAAATCGACGTAAAATTTCACTGAAATGTCGATCATAGTAAGGCAAAAAATTAATGGAAAAATATGAAAATAAAAACCCACTCTAATAGACAGAGTTTATTTCCACGACAGTTTCGACGCCCACTGGCATCCTCCTCGGGTGGATACAGAAACACAAATGAACCAAAACAAGAGGGAAAAACAGTTCAGGGATCGACCGTTAAGAAATTCGCACCTAGGTTAGATTCCATTCTCTCGAGACAGGAGGGGCATTTTCATTAAGTACATTCGCACAAATTTTTAAAACTATCTTCCTGTTCTAAACATACAGATTCTATTATTTTTTACATAATTATTACATTTATAATTAAATTTATTACATTTAATATTGCATAACTATTAATTACAGAAATTATAAATTTATTATTACATTGGTTATTACATTGTTGTTTATTATACAGAAATTATAAACCGAAAAAACGAATGAAAAAAGCCGATTAGGAAATAATCCAGAGACCATTGAGAAATTCGCACCTCGGTTAGATTAGGGTAAAGGTAATAATAATAAATGTAAAAAAATGTAAATGTAATAATAAATGCAGTAATTATGTAAAAATATTAGAATCTGTATGTATAGAACAAGAAGATAGTTTTAATTTGTGGGAATGTAGTTATAAGCTGACCCTGTAATAAAATGCCCTTCTGGTTTCGGGAGAACGATATCTAACCTAGGTGCGAATTTCTCAATGGTCTCTGGATTATTTCCTAATCGGCTTTTTTCATTCGTTTTTTCGGTTTATAATTTCTGTATAATAAACAACAATGTAATAACCAATGTAATAATAAATTTATAATTTCTGTAATTAATAATTATGCAATATTAAATGTAATAAATTTAATTATAAATGTAATAATTATGTAAAAAATAATAGAATCTGTATGTTTAGAACAGGAAGATAGTTTTAAAAATTTGTGCGAATGTACTTAATGAAAATGCCCCTCCTGTCTCGAGAGAATGGAATCTAACCTAGGTGCGAATTTCTTAACGGTCGATCCCTGAACTGATTTTCCCTCTTGTTTTGGTTCATTTGTGTTTCTGTATCCACCCGAGGAGGATGCCAGTGGGCGTCGAAACTGTCGTGGAAATAAACTCTGTCTATTAGAGTGGGTTTTTATTTTCATATTTTGACCTTCACGTAGAAAAAAGTGAAGTTTTTTGCATTTATTAATGGAAAAAGTCGATGTTTTCCATGTTTTAAGATCCAACTTTTAGACAATCTTTAATGTAGCCCTAAAATATTATAAAAGTGAATGAAATTCATGAAATGATATATACACCAACATTAAATTCTGCAAATTTTAGCTTAAAATTCGCATCATTTAGCCTATTTTTAGATTTAGAAATGAAAATGGGACTATAAATTACGATCTATACGGTTGAATTTTTTTCAAAATATTTAACTGGAATTAGTAATTTTTGGCTATAATATGCATTAGTTTATGGTTTTGTACAATATATATCGAAAACTAGAGAAAAATCGTCAAAAAATTTCACTAAAATTCGTTCCTAATGAAATGAAAATTTTGTACCAAAAAGTGTTCTTCTCCGTGTTTTGAGCACTTTTTGTGAGTTTTTCTTATGACGAAACCTAAACTTATCTTTTTCGATATTTTTCAATCCTATTAGCAACAATTGATAAAAAACTGCTTTATCTTACTGTTTTGAAGAATATAATGCCAAAATAATTAAAAAATCGACATAAAATTTCAATGAAATGTCGATCATAGTAAGGCAAAAAATTGATGGAAAAAGTAAAAGTCGATTTTTTCCATGTTTTCAGATCCAATTTTTAGACAAGCTTTAATGTAGCCCTAAAATATTGTAAAACTGAATGAAATTCATAAAATGATACATATATACCAACATTAAATACTATGCAAATTTTAGCTAAAAAACCGCATCATTTAGAAATGAAAATGGGACCATAAATTAGGATCTATACGGTTGAATTTTTTTCAAAATATTTAACTGGAATTACTAATTTTTGGCTATAATATGCTTTAGTTTATGGTTTTGTAAATATATATCGAAAACTAGACAAAAGTCGTCAAAAAATTTCATTAAAATTAATTTCTATTGAAATGAAAATTTTGTACCAAAAAGTGATTTTCTCTGTGTTTGAGCACTTTTTGATAAAACTTGAACTTATCTCTTTCAATATTTTTCATTTGAATAAGAAACTATTAATAAAAAACTGCTTTATCTTACTGTTTTCAACAATATAATGCCAAAGTAATTCAAAAATCGACGTAAAATTTCACTGAAATGTCGATCATAGTAAGGCAAAAAATTAATGGAAAAAGTCGATTTTTTCCATGTTTTAAGATCCAACTTTTAGACAATCTTTAATGTAGCCCTAAAATATTGTAAAAGTGAATGAAATTCATGAAATGATATATACACCAACATTAAATACTGCAAATTTTAGCTTAAAATTCGCATCATTTAGCCTATTTTTAGATTTAGAAATGAAAATGGGACTATAAATTACGATCTATACGGTTGAATTTTTTTCAAAATATTTAACTGGAATTAGTAATTTTTGGCTATAATATGCCTTAGTTTATGGTTTTGTACAATATATATCGAAAACTAGAGAAAAATCGTCAAAAATTTCACTAAAATTCGTTCCTAATGAAATGAAAATTTTGTACCAAAAAGTGTTCTTCTCCGTGTTTTGAGCACTTTTTGTGAGTTTTTCTTATGACGAAACCTAAACTTATCTTTTTCAATATTTTTCAATCCTATTAGCAACAATTGATAAAAAACTGCTTTATCTTACTGTTTTCAACAATATAATGCCAAAATAATTAAAAAATCGACATAAAATTTCAATGAAATGTCGATCATAGTAAGGCAAAAAATTGATGGAAAAAGTAAAAGTCGATTTTTTCCATGTTTTCAGATCCAATTTTTAGACAAGCTTTAATGTAGCCCTAAAATATTGTAAAACTGAATGAAATTCATAAAATGATACATATATACCAACATTAAATACTATGCAAATTTTAGCTAAAAAACCGCATCATTTAGAAATGAAAATGGGACCATAAATTAGGATCTATACGGTTGAATTTTTTTCAAAATATTTAACTGGAATTACTAATTTTTGGCTATAATATGCTTTAGTTTATGGTTTTGTAAAATATATATCGAAAACTAGACAAAAGTCGTCAAAAAATTTAATTAAAATTAATTTCTATTGAAATGAAAATTTTGTACCAAAAAGTGATTTTCTCTGTGTTTTGAGCACTTTTTGATAAAACTTGAACTTATCTCTTTCAATATTTTTCATTTGAATAAGAAACTATTAATAAAAAACTGCTTTATCTTACTGTTTTCAACAATATAATGCCAAAGTAATTCAAAAATCGACGTAAAATTTCACTGAAATGTCGATCATAGTAAGGCAAAAAATTAATGGAAAAATATGAAAATAAAAACCCACTCTAATAGACAGAGTTTATTTCCACGACAGTTTCGACGCCCACTGGCATCCTCCTCGGGTGGATACAGAAACACAAATGAACCAAAACAAGAGGGAAAAACAGTTCAGGGATCGACCGTTAAGAAATTCGCACCTAGGTTAGATTCCATTCTCTCGAGACAGGAGGGGCATTTTCATTAAGTACATTCGCACAAATTTTTAAAACTATCTTCCTGTTCTAAACATACAGATTCTATTATTTTTTACATAATTATTACATTTATAATTAAATTTATTACATTTAATATTGCATAACTATTAATTACAGAAATTATAAATTTATTATTACATTGGTTATTACATTGTTGTTTATTATACAGAAATTATAAACCGAAAAAACGAATGAAAAAAGCCGATTAGGAAATAATCCAGAGACCATTGAGAAATTCGCACCTCGGTTAGATTAGGGTAAAGGTAATAATAATAAATGTAAAAAAATGTAAATGTAATAATAAATGCAGTAATTATGTAAAAATATTAGAATCTGTATGTATAGAACAAGAAGATAGTTTTAATTTGTGGGAATGTAGTTATAAGCTGACCCTGTAATAAAATGCCCTTCTGGTTTCGGGAGAACGATATCTAACCTAGGTGCGAATTTCTCAATGGTCTCTGGATTATTTCCTAATCGGCTTTTTTCATTCGTTTTTTCGGTTTATAATTTCTGTATAATAAACAACAATGTAATAACCAATGTAATAATAAATTTATAATTTCTGTAATTAATAATTATGCAATATTAAATGTAATAAATTTAATTATAAATGTAATAATTATGTAAAAAATAATAGAATCTGTATGTTTAGAACAGGAAGATAGTTTTAAAAATTTGTGCGAATGTACTTAATGAAAATGCCCCTCCTGTCTCGAGAGAATGGAATCTAACCTAGGTGCGAATTTCTTAACGGTCGATCCCTGAACTGATTTTCCCTCTTGTTTTGGTTCATTTGTGTTTCTGTATCCACCCGAGGAGGATGCCAGTGGGCGTCGAAACTGTCGTGGAAATAAACTCTGTCTATTAGAGTGGGTTTTTATTTTCATATTTTGACCTTCACGTAGAAAAAAGTGAAGTTTTTTGCATTTATTAATGGAAAAAGTCGATGTTTTCCATGTTTTAAGATCCAACTTTTAGACAATCTTTAATGTAGCCCTAAAATATTATAAAAGTGAATGAAATTCATGAAATGATATATACACCAACATTAAATTCTGCAAATTTTAGCTTAAAATTCGCATCATTTAGCCTATTTTTAGATTTAGAAATGAAAATGGGACTATAAATTACGATCTATACGGTTGAATTTTTTTCAAAATATTTAACTGGAATTAGTAATTTTTGGCTATAATATGCATTAGTTTATGGTTTTGTACAATATATATCGAAAACTAGAGAAAAATCGTCAAAAAATTTCACTAAAATTCGTTCCTAATGAAATGAAAATTTTGTACCAAAAAGTGTTCTTCTCCGTGTTTTGAGCACTTTTTGTGAGTTTTTCTTATGACGAAACCTAAACTTATCTTTTTCGATATTTTTCAATCCTATTAGCAACAATTGATAAAAAACTGCTTTATCTTACTGTTTTGAAGAATATAATGCCAAAATAATTAAAAATCGACATAAAATTTCAATGAAATGTCGATCATAGTAAGGCAAAAAATTGATGGAAAAAGTAAAAGTCGATTTTTTCCATGTTTTCAGATCCAATTTTTAGACAAGCTTTAATGTAGCCCTAAAATATTGTAAAACTGAATGAAATTCATAAAATGATACATATATACCAACATTAAATACTATGCAAATTTTAGCTAAAAAACCGCATCATTTAGAAATGAAAATGGGACCATAAATTAGGATCTATACGGTTGAATTTTTTTCAAAATATTTAACTGGAATTACTAATTTTTGGCTATAATATGCTTTAGTTTATGGTTTTGTAAAATATATATCGAAAACTAGACAAAAGTCGTCAAAAAATTTCATTAAAATTAATTTCTATGAAATGAAAATTTTGTACCAAAAAGTGATTTTCTCTGTGTTTTGAGCACTTTTTGATAAAACTTGAACTTATCTCTTTCAATATTTTTCATTTGAATAAGAAACTATTAATAAAAAACTGCTTTATCTTACTGTTTTCAACAATATAATGCCAAAGTAATTCAAAAATCGACGTAAAATTTCACTGAAATGTCGATCATAGTAAGGCAAAAAATTAATGGAAAAAGTCGATTTTTTCCATGTTTTAAGATCCAACTTTTAGACAATCTTTAATGTAGCCCTAAAATATTGTAAAAGTGAATGAAATTCATGAAATGATATATACCAACATTAAATACTGCAAATTTTAGCTTAAAATTCGCATCATTTAGCCTATTTTTAGATTTAGAAATGAAAATGGGACTATAAATTACGATCTATACGGTTGAATTTTTTTCAAAATATTTAACTGGAATTAGTAATTTTTGGCTATAATATGCCTTAGTTTATGGTTTTGTACAATATATATCGAAAACTAGAGAAAAATCGTCAAAAATTTCACTAAAATTCGTTCCTAATGAAATGAAAATTTTGTACCAAAAGTGTTCTTCTCCGTGTTTTGAGCACTTTTTGTGAGTTTTTCTTATGAAACCTGAACTTATCTTTTTCAATATTTTTTCAATAGCAACAATTGATAAAAAACTGCTTTATCTTACTGTTTTCAACAATATAATGCCAAAATAATTCAAAAATCGACATAAAATTTCAATGAAATGTCGATCATAGTAAGGCAAAAAATTGATGGAAAAAGTAAAAGTCGATTTTTTCCATGTTTTCAGATCCAATTTTTAGACAAGCTTTAATGTAGCCCTAAAATATTGTAAAACTGAATGAAATTCATAAAATGATACATATATACCAACATTAAATACTATGCAAATTTTAGCTAAAAAACCGCATCATTTAGAAATGAAAATGGGACCATAAATTAGGATCTATACGGTTGAATTTTTTCAAAATATTTAACTGGAATTACTAATTTTTGGCTATAATATGCTTTAGTTTATGGTTTTGTAAAATATATATCGAAAACTAGACAAAAGTCGTCAAAAAAATTAAAATTTTCTATTGAAATGAAAATTTTGTACCAAAAAGTGATTTTCTCTGTGTTTTGAGCACTTTTTGATAAACTTGAACTTATCTCTTTCAATATTTTTCATTTGAATAAGAAACTATTAAAAAAAACTGCTTTATCTTACTGTTTTCAACAATATAATGCCAAAGTAATTCAAAAATCGACGTAAAATTTCACTGAAATGTCGATCATAGTAAGGCAAAAAATTAATGGAAAAAAGTAAAAGTCGATTTTTTCCATGTTTTCAGATCCAATTTTTAGACAATCTTTAATGTAGCCCTAAAATATTGTAAAACTGAATGAAATTCATAAAATGATACATATATACCAACATTAAATACTATGCAAATTTTAGCTTAAAAAACCGCCATAAATTTAGAAATGAAAATGGGACATAAATTAGGATCTATACGGTTGAATTTTTTTCAAAATATTTAACTGGAATTACTAATTTTTGGCTATAATATGCTTTAGTTTATGTTTGTAAATATATATCGAAAACTAGACAAAAGTCGTCAAAAAATTTCATTAAAATTAATTCTTGAAATGAAAATTTTGTACCAAAAAGTGATTTTCTCTGTGTTTTGAGCACTTTTTGATAAAACTTGAACTTATCTCTTTCAATATTTTTCATTTGAATAAGAAACTATTAATAAAAAACTGCTTATCTTACTGTTTTCAACATATAATGCCAAAGTAATTCAAAAATCGACGTAAAATTTCACTGAAATGTCGATCATAGTAAGGCAAAAAATTAATGGAAAAAGTCGATTTTTTCCATGTTTTAAGATCCAATTTTAGACAATCTTTAATGTAGCCCTAAAATATTGTAAAAGTGAATGAAATTCATGAAATGATATATACACCAACATTAAATACTGCAAATTTTAGCTTAAAATTCGCATCATTTAGCCTATTTTTAGATTTAGAAATGAAATGGGACTATAAATTACGATCTATACGGTTGAATTTTTTTCAAAATATTTAACTGGAATTAGTAATTTTTGGCTATAATATGCCTTAGTTTATGGTTTTGTACAATATATATCGAAAACTAGAGAAAAATCGTCAAAAATTTCACTAAAATTCGTTCCTAATGAAATGAAAATTTTGTACCAAAAAGTGTTCTTCTCCGTGTTTTGAGCACTTTTTGTGAGTTTTTCTTATGACGAAACAAACTTATCTTTTTCGATATTTTTCAATCCTATTAGCAACAATTGATAAAAAAACTGCTTTATCTTACTGTTTTCAACAATATAATGCCAAAATAATTAAAAAATCGACATAAAATTTCAATGAAATGTCGATCATAGTAAGGCAAAAAATTGATGGAAAAAGTAAAAGTCGATTTTTTCCATGTTTTCAGATCCAATTTTTAGACAAGCTTTAATGTAGCCCTAAAATATTGTAAAACTGAATGAAATTCATAAAATGATACATATATACCAACATTAAATACTATGCAAATTTTAGCTAAAAAACCGCATCATTTAGAAATGAAAATGGGACCATAAATTAGGATCTATACGGTTGAATTTTTTTCAAAATATTTAACTGGAATTACTAATTTTTGGCTATAATATGCTTTAGTTTATGGTTTTGTAAAATATATATCGAAAACTAGACAAAAGTCGTCAAAAAATTTAATTAAAATTAATTTCTATTGAAATGAAAATTTTGTACCAAAAGTGATTTTCTCTGTGTTTTGAGCACTTTTTGATAAAACTTGAACTTATCTCTTTCAATATTTTTCATTTGAATAAGAAACTATTAATAAAAAACTGCTTTATCTTACTGTTTTCAACAATATAATGCCAAAGTAATTCAAAAATCGACGTAAAATTTCACTGAAATGTCGATCATAGTAAGGCAAAAAAATTAATGGAAAAATATGAAAATAAAAACCCACTCTAATAGACAGAGTTTATTTCCACGACAGTTTCGACGCCCACTGGCATCCTCCTCGGGTGGATACAGAAACACAAATGAACCAAAACAAGAGGGAAAAACAGTTCAGGGATCGACCGTTAAGAAATTCGCACCTAGGTTAGATTCCATTCTCTCGAGACAGGAGGGGCATTTTCATTAAGTACATTCGCACAAATTTTTAAAACTATCTTCCTGTTCTAAACATACAGATTCTATTATTTTTTACATAATTATTACATTTATAATTAAATTTATTACATTTAATATTGCAAACTATTAATTACAGAAATTATAAATTTATTATTACATTGGTTATTACATTGTTGTTTATTATACAGAAATTATAAACCGAAAAAACGAATGAAAAAAGCCGATTAGGAAATAATCCAGAGACCATTGAGAAATTCGCACCTCGGTTAGATTAGGGTAAAGGTAATAATAATAAATGTAAAAAAATGTAAATGTAATAATAAATGCAGTAATTATGTAAAAATATTAGAATCTGTATGTATAGAACAAGAAGATAGTTTTAATTTGTGGGAATGTAGTTATAAGCTGACCCTGTAATAAAATGCCCTTCTGGTTTGGGAGAACGATATCTAACCTAGGTGCGAATTTCTCAATGGTCTCTGGATTATTTCCTAATCGGCTTTTTTCATTCGTTTTTTCGGTTTATAATTTCTGTATAATAAACAACAATGTAATAACCAATGTAATAATAAATTTATAATTTCTGTAATTAATAATTATGCAATATTAAATGTAATAAATTTAATTATAAATGTAATAATTATGTAAAAAATAATAGAATCTGTATGTTTAGAACAGGAAGATAGTTTTAAAAATTTGTGCGAATGTACTTAATGAAAATGCCCCTCCTGTCTCGAGAGAATGGAATCTAACCTAGGTGCGAATTTCTTAACGGTCGATCCCTGAACTGATTTTCCCTCTTGTTTTGGTTCATTTGTGTTTCTGTATCCACCCGAGGAGGATGCCAGTGGGCGTCGAAACTGTCGTGGAAATAAACTCTGTCTATTAGAGTGGGTTTTTATTTTCATATTTTGACCTTCACGTAGAAAAAAGTGAAGTTTTTTGCATTTATTAATGGAAAAAGTCGATGTTTTCCATGTTTTAAGATCCAACTTTTAGACAATCTTTAATGTAGCCCTAAAATATTATAAAAGTGAATGAAATTCATGAAATGATATATACACCAACATTAAATTCTGCAAATTTTAGCTTAAAATTCGCATCATTTAGCCTATTTTTAGATTTAGAAATGAAAATGGGACTATAAATTACGATCTATACGGTTGAATTTTTTCAAAATATTTAACTGGAATTAGTAATTTTTGGCTATAATATGCATTAGTTTATGGTTTTGTACAATATATATCGAAAACTAGAGAAAAATCGTCAAAAAATTTCACTAAAATTCGTTCCTAATGAAATGAAAATTTTGTACCAAAAAGTGTTCTTCTCCGTGTTTTGAGCACTTTTTGTGAGTTTTTCTTATGACGAAACCTAAACTTATCTTTTTCGATATTTTTCAATCCTATTAGCAACAATTGATAAAAAACTGCTTTATCTTACTGTTTTGAAGAATATAATGCCAAAATAATTAAAAAATCGACATAAAATTTCAATGAAATGTCGATCATAGTAAGGCAAAAAATTGATGGAAAAAGTAAAAGTCGATTTTTTCCATGTTTTCAGATCCAATTTTTAGACAAGCTTTAATGTAGCCCTAAAATATTGTAAAACTGAATGAAATTCATAAAATGATACATATATACCAACATTAAATACTATGCAAATTTTAGCTAAAAAACCGCATCATTTAGAAATGAAAATGGGACCATAAATTAGGATCTATACGGTTGAATTTTTTTCAAAATATTTAACTGGAATTACTAATTTTTGGCTATAATATGCTTTAGTTTATGGTTTTGTAAAATATATATCGAAAACTAGACAAAAGTCGTCAAAAAATTTCATTAAAATTAATTTCTATTGAAATGAAAATTTTGTACCAAAAAGTGATTTTCTCTGTGTTTTGAGCACTTTTTGATAAAACTTGAACTTATCTCTTTCAATATTTTTCATTTGAATAAGAAACTATTAATAAAAAACTGCTTTATCTTACTGTTTTCAACAATATAATGCCAAAGTAATTCAAAAATCGACGTAAAATTTCACTGAAATGTCGATCATAGTAAGGCAAAAAATTAATGGAAAAAGTCGATTTTTTCCATGTTTTAAGATCCAACTTTTAGACAATCTTTAATGTAGCCCTAAAATATTGTAAAAGTGAATGAAATTCATGAAATGATATATACACCAACATTAAATACTGCAAATTTTAGCTTAAAATTCGCATCATTTAGCCTATTTTTAGATTTAGAAATGAAAATGGGACTATAAATTACGATCTATACGGTTGAATTTTTTTCAAAATATTTAACTGGAATTAGTAATTTTTGGCTATAATATGCCTTAGTTTATGGTTTTGTACAATATATATCGAAAACTAGAGAAAAATCGTCAAAAAATTTCACTAAAATTCGTTCCTAAAAAATGAAAATTTTGTACCAAAAAGTGTTCTTCTCCGTGTTTTTAGCACTTTTTGTGAGTTTTTCTTATGATAAAACTTGAACTTATCTTTTTCAATATTTTTCATTCGAATAAGAAACTATTGATAAAAAACTGCTTTATCTTACTGTTTTCAACAATATAATGCCAAAGAAATTCAAAAATCGACGTAAAATTTCACTGAAATGTCGATCATAGTAAGGCAAAAAATTAATGGAAAAAGTCGATTTTTTCCATGTTTTAAGATCCAATTTTTAGACAATCTTTAATGTAGACCTAAAATTTTGTAAAAGTGAATGAAATTCTTGAAATGATATATACCAACATTAAATACTATGGAAATTTTAGCTTAAAAATCGCATCATTTAGCCTATTTTTAGATTTAGAAATGAAAATGGGACTATAAATTACGATCTATACGGTTGAATTTATTTCAAAATATTTAACTGGAATTAGTAATTTTTGGCTATAATATGCCTTAGTTTATGGTTTTGTACAATATATATCGAAAACTAGACAAAAATCGTCAAAAACGTCACTAAAATTCGTTCCTAATGAAATGAAAATTTTGTACCAAAAAGTGTTCTTCTCCGTGTTTTGAGCACTTTTTGTGCATTTTACTTATGATGAAACATGAACTTATCTTTTTCAATATTTTTCAATCCTATTAGCAACAATTGATAAAAAACTGCTTTATCTTACTGTTTTCAACAATATAATGCCAAAATAATTCAAAAATCGACATAAAATTTCAATGAAATGTCGATCATAGTAAGGCAAAAAATTGATGGAAAAAGTAAAAGTCGATTTTTTCCATGTTTTCAGATCCAATTTTTAGACAAGCTTTAATGTAGCCCTAAAATATTGTAAAACTGAATGAAATTCATAAAATGATACATATATACCAACATTAAATACTATGCAAATTTTAGCTAAAAAACCGCATCATTTAGAAATGAAAATGGGACCATAAATTAGGATCTATACGGTTGAATTTTTTTCAAAATATTTAACTGGAATTACTAATTTTTGGCTATAATATGCTTTAGTTTATGGTTTTGTAAAATATATATCGAAAACTAGACAAAAGTCGTCAAAAAATTTAATTAAAATTAATTTCTATTGAAATGAAAATTTTGTACCAAAAAGTGATTTTCTCTGTGTTTTGAGCACTTTTTGATAAAACTTGAACTTATCTCTTTCAATATTTTTCATTTGAATAAGAAACTATTAATAAAAAACTGCTTTATCTTACTGTTTTCAACAATATAATGCCAAAGTAATTCAAAAATCGACGTAAAATTTCACTGAAATGTCGATCATAGTAAGGCAAAAAATTAATGGAAAAATATGAAAATAAAAACCCACTCTAATAGACAGAGTTTATTTCCACGACAGTTTCGACGCCCACTGGCATCCTCCTCGGGTGGATACAGAAACACAAATGAACCAAAACAAGAGGGAAAAACAGTTCAGGGATCGACCGTTAAGAAATTCGCACCTAGGTTAGATTCCATTCTCTCGAGACAGGAGGGGCATTTTCATTAAGTACATTCGCACAAATTTTTAAAACTATCTTCCTGTTCTAAACATACAGATTCTATTATTTTTTACATAATTATTACATTTATAATTAAATTTATTACATTTAATATTGCATAACTATTAATTACAGAAATTATAAATTTATTATTACATTGGTTATTACATTGTTGTTTATTATACAGAAATTATAAACCGAAAAAACGAATGAAAAAAGCCGATTAGGAAATAATCCAGAGACCATTGAGAAATTCGCACCTCGGTTAGATTAGGGTAAAGGTAATAATAATAAATGTAAAAAAATGTAAATGTAATAATAAATGCAGTAATTATGTAAAAATATTAGAATCTGTATGTATAGAACAAGAAGATAGTTTTAATTTGTGGGAATGTAGTTATAAGCTGACCCTGTAATAAAATGCCCTTCTGGTTTCGGGAGAACGATATCTAACCTAGGTGCGAATTTCTCAATGGTCTCTGGATTATTTCCTAATCGGCTTTTTTCATTCGTTTTTTCGGTTTATAATTTCTGTATAATAAACAACAATGTAATAACCAATGTAATAATAAATTTATAATTTCTGTAATTAATAATTATGCAATATTAAATGTAATAAATTTAATTATAAATGTAATAATTATGTAAAAAATAATAGAATCTGTATGTTTAGAACAGGAAGATAGTTTTAAAAATTTGTGCGAATGTACTTAATGAAAATGCCCCTCCTGTCTCGAGAGAATGGAATCTAACCTAGGTGCGAATTTCTTAACGGTCGATCCCTGAACTGATTTTCCCTCTTGTTTTGGTTCATTTGTGTTTCTGTATCCACCCGAGGAGGATGCCAGTGGGCGTCGAAACTGTCGTGGAAATAAACTCTGTCTATTAGAGTGGGTTTTTATTTTCATATTTTGACCTTCACGTAGAAAAAAGTGAAGTTTTTTGCATTTATTAATGGAAAAAGTCGATGTTTTCCATGTTTTAAGATCCAACTTTTAGACAATCTTTAATGTAGCCCTAAAATATTATAAAAGTGAATGAAATTCATGAAATGATATATACACCAACATTAAATTCTGCAAATTTTAGCTTAAAATTCGCATCATTTAGCCTATTTTTAGATTTAGAAATGAAAATGGGACTATAAATTACGATCTATACGGTTGAATTTTTTTCAAAATATTTAACTGGAATTAGTAATTTTTGGCTATAATATGCATTAGTTTATGGTTTTGTACAATATATATCGAAAACTAGAGAAAAATCGTCAAAAAATTTCACTAAAATTCGTTCCTAATGAAATGAAAATTTTGTACCAAAAAGTGTTCTTCTCCGTGTTTTGAGCACTTTTTGTGAGTTTTTCTTATGACGAAACCTAAACTTATCTTTTTCGATTTTTTCAATCCTATTAGCAACAATTGATAAAAAACTGCTTTATCTTACTGTTTTGAAGAATATAATGCCAAAATAATTAAAAAATCGACATAAAATTTCAATGAAATGTCGATCATAGTAAGGCAAAAAATTGATGGAAAAAGTAAAAGTCGATTTTTTCCATGTTTTCAGATCCAATTTTTAGACAAGCTTTAATGTAGCCCTAAAATATTGTAAAACTGAATGAAATTCATAAAATGATACATATATACCAACATTAAATACTATGCAAATTTTAGCTAAAAAACCGCATCATTTAGAAATGAAAATGGGACCATAAATTAGGATCTATACGGTTGAATTTTTTTCAAAATATTTAACTGGAATTACTAATTTTTGGCTATAATATGCTTTAGTTTATGGTTTTGTAAAATATATATCGAAAACTAGACAAAAGTCGTCAAAAAATTTCATTAAAATTAATTTCTATTGAAATGAAAATTTTGTACCAAAAAGTGATTTTCTCTGTGTTTTGAGCACTTTTTGATAAAACTTGAACTTATCTCTTTCAATATTTTTCATTTGAATAAGAAACTATTAATAAAAAACTGCTTTATCTTACTGTTTTCAACAATATAATGCCAAAGTAATTCAAAAATCGACGTAAAATTTCACTGAAATGTCGATCATAGTAAGGCAAAAAATTAATGGAAAAAGTCGATTTTTTCCATGTTTTAAGATCCAACTTTTAGACAATCTTTAATGTAGCCCTAAAATATTGTAAAAGTGAATGAAATTCATGAAATGATATATACACCAACATTAAATACTGCAAATTTTAGCTTAAAATTCGCATCATTTAGCCTATTTTTAGATTTAGAAATGAAAATGGGACTATAAATTACGATCTATACGGTTGAATTTTTTTCAAAATATTTAACTGGAATTAGTAATTTTTGGCTATAATATGCCTTAGTTTATGGTTTTGTACAATATATATCGAAAACTAGAGAAAAATCGTCAAAAAATTTCACTAAAATTCGTTCCTAATGAAATGAAAATTTTGTACCAAAAAGTGTTCTTCTCCGTGTTTTAGCACTTTTTGTGAGTTTTTCTTATGAAAACTGAACTTATCTTTTTCAATATTTTTCATCTATAGAAACAATTGATAAAAAACTGCTTTATCTTACTGTTTTCAACAATATAATGCCAAAAAATTCAAAAATCGACGTAAAATTTCACTGAAATGTCGATCATAGTAAGGCAAAAAATTAATGGAAAAAGTAAAAGTCGATTTTTTCCATGTTTTAAGATCCAATTTTTAGACAATCTTTAATGTAGACCTAAAATTTTGTAAAAGTGAATGAAATTCTTGAAATGATATATACCAACATTAAATACTATGAAATTTTAGCTTAAAAATCGCATCATTTAGAAATGAAAATGGGACTATAAATTACGATCTATACGGTTGAATTTTTTCAAAATATTTAACTGGAATTAGTAATTTTTGGCTATAATATGCCTTAGTTTATGGTTTTGTAAATATATATCGAAAACTAGACAAAAAGTCGTCAAAAAATTCATTAAAAAATTTCTAATGAAATGAAAATTTTGTACCAAAAAGTGTTTTCTCTGTGTTTTGAGCACTTTTTGATAAAACTTGAACTTATCTCTTTCAATATTTTTCAATTTGAATAAGAAACAATTAATAAAAAACTGCTTTATCTTACTGTTTTCAACAATATAATGCCAAATAATTCAAAAATCGACGTAAAATTTCACTGAAATGTCGATCATAGTAAGGCAAAAAATTAATGGAAAAAATATGAAAATAAAAACCCACTCTAATAGACAGAGTTTATTTCCACGACAGTTTCGACGCCACTGGCATCCTCCTGGGGGATACAGAAACACAAATGAACCAAAACAAGAGGGAAAAACAGTTCAGGGATCGACCGTTAAGAAATTCGCACCTAGTTAGATTCCATTCTCTCGAGACAGGAGGGGATTTCATTAAGTACATTCGCACAAATTTTTTAAACTATCTCCTGTTCTAAACATACAGATTCTATTATTTTTTACATAATTATACATTTATAATTAAATTTATTACATTTAATATTGCATAACTATTAATTACAGAAATTATAAATTTATTATTACATGGTTATTACATGTTGTTTATTATACAGAAATTATAAACCGAAAAAACGAATGAAAAAAGCCGATTAGGAAATAATCAGAGACCATTGAGAAATTCGCACCTCGGTTAGATTAGGGTAAAGGTAATAATAATAAATGTAAAAAAAATGTAAAGTAATAATAAATGCAGTAATTATGTAAAAAAAATATTAGAATCTGTATGTATAGAACAAGAAGATAGTTTTAATTGTGGGAATGTAGTGTTAAGCTGACCCTGTAATAAAATGCCCTTCTGGTTAGGGAGAACGATATCTAACCTAGGTGCGAATTTCTCAATGGTCTCTGGATTATTCTAATCGGCTTTTTTCATTCGTTTTTTCGGTTTATAATTTCTGTATAATAAAACAACAATGTAATAACCAATGTAATAATAAATTTATAATTCTGTAATTAAAATTATGCAATATTAAATGTAATAATTTAATTATAAATGTAATAATTATGTAAAAAATAATAGAATCTGTATGTTTAGAACAGGAAGATAGTTTTAAAAATTTGTGCGAATGTACTTAATGAAAATGCCCTCCTGTCCGAGAGAATGGAATCTAACCTAGGTGCGAATTTCTTAAACGGTCGATCCCTGAACTGATTTTCCTCTTGTTTGGGTTCATTTGTGTTTCTGTATCCACCGAGGAGAGGATGCCAGTGGCGTCGAAACTGTCGTGGAAATAAACTCTGTCTATTAGAGTGGTTTTTATTTTCATCATTTTTGACCTTCACGTAGAAAAAAGTGAAGTTTTTGCATTTATTAATGGAAAAAGTCGATGTTTTTCCCATGTTTAAGATCCAACTTTAGACAATCTTAATGTAGCCCCTAAAATATTATAAAGTGAATGAAATTCATGAAATGATATATACACCAACATTAAATTCTGCAAATTTAGCTTAAAAATTCGCATCATTAGCCTATTTTAGATTTAGAAATGAAAATGGGACTATAAATTACGATCTATACGGTTGAATTTTTTCAAAATATTTAACTGGAATTAGTAATTTTTGGCTATAATATGCATTAGTTTATGGTTTTGTACAATATATATCGAAAACTAGAGAAAAATCGTCAAAAAATTTCACTAAAATTCGTTCCTAATGAAATGAAAATTTGTACCAAAAAGTGTTCTTCTCCGTGTTTTGAGCACTTTTTGTGAGTTTTTCTTATGACGAAACCTAAACTTATCTTTTTCGATATTTTTCAATCCTATTAGCAACAATTGATAAAAAACTGCTTTATCTTACTGTTTTGAAGAATATAATGCCAAAATAATTAAAAAATCGACATAAAATTTCAATGAAATGTCGATCATAGTAAGGCAAAAAATTGATGGAAAAAGTAAAAGTCGATTTTTTCCATGTTTTCAGATCCAATTTTTAGACAAGCTTTAATGTAGCCTAAAATATTGTAAAACTGAATGAAATTCATAAAATGATACATATATACCAACATAAAATACTATGCAAATTTTAGCTAAAAAAACCGCATCATTTAGAAATGAAAATGGGACCATAAATTAGGATCTATACGGTTGAATTTTTTTCAAATATTTAACTGGAATTACTAATTTTGGCTATAATATGCTTTAGTTTATGGTTTTGTAAAATATATATCGAAAACTAGACAAAAAGTCGTCAAAAAATTTCATTAAAAAATTTCTATGAAATGAAAATTTTGTACCAAAAAGAGATTTTCTCTGTGTTTGAGCACTTTTTGTGCTAAAACTTGAACTTATCTCTTTCATATTTTTCAATTTGAATAAGAAAACTATTGATAAAAACTGCTTTATCTTACTGTTTTCAAAATATAATGCCAAAGTTAATTCAAAAACGACGTAAAATTTCACTGAAATGTCGATCATAGTAAGGCAAAAAATTAATGGAAAAAGTCGATTTTTTTCCATGTTTTAAGATCCAACTTTTAGACAATCTTTAATGTAGCCCTAAAATATTGTAAAAATGAATGAAATTCATGAAATGATATATACACCAACATTAAATACTGCAAATTTTAGTTAAAATTCGCATCATTTAGCCTATTTTAGATTTAGAAATGAAAAGGGACTATAAATTAGGATCTATACGGTTGAATTTTTTTTCAAAATATTTAACTGGAATTAGAATTTTTGGCTATAATATGCTTAGTTTATGGTTTTGTACAATATATATCGAAAACTAGAGAAAAAGTCGTCAAAAATTTCATTAAAATTCGTTCTATAAAATGAAAATTTTGTACCAAAAAGTGTTCTTTCCGTGTTTTAGCACTTTTTGTGAGTTTTCTTATGATAAAACTTGAACTTATCTTTTCAATATTTTTCATTCGAATAAAACTATTGATAAAAAACTGCTTTATCTTACTGTTTTCAACAATATAATGCCAAAGTAATTCAAAAATCGACGTAAAATTTCACTGAAATGTCGATCATAGTAAGGCAAAAAATTAATGGAAAAAGTCGATTTTTTCCATGTTTTAAGATCCAATTTTTAGACAATCTTTAATGTAGCCCTAAAATTTGTAAAAGTGAATGAAATTCATGAAATGATATATACCAACATTAAATACTATGGAAATTTTAGCTTAAAATCGCATCATTTAGCCTATTTTTAGATTTAGAAATGAAAATGGGACTATAAATTACGATCTATACGGTTGAATTTTTTCAAAATATTTAACTGGAATTAGTAATTTTTGGCTATAATATGCCTTAGTTTATGGTTTTGTACAATATATATCGAAAACTAGACAAAAATCGTCAAAAACGTCACTAAAATTCGTTCCTAATGAAATGAAAATTTTGTACCAAAAAGTGTTCTTCTCCGTGTTTTGAGCACTTTTGTGCATTTTACTTATGATGAAACATGAACTTATCTTTTTCAATATTTTTCAATCCTATTAGCAACAATTGATAAAAAAACTGCTTTATCTTACTGTTTTCAACAATATAATGCCAAAATAATTCAAAAATCGACATAAAATTTCAATGAAATGTCGATCATAGTAAGGCAAAAAATTGATGGAAAAAGTAAAAGTCGATTTTTTCCATGTTTTCAGATCCAATTTTTAGACAAGCTTTAATGTAGCCCTAAAATATTGTAAAACTGAATGAAATTCATAAAATGATACATATATACCAACATTAAATACTATGCAAATTTTAGCTAAAAAACCGCATCATTTAGAAATGAAAATGGGACCATAAATTAGGATCTATACGGTTGAATTTTTTTCAAAATATTTAACTGGAATTACTAATTTTTGGCTATAATATGCTTTAGTTTATGGTTTTGTAAAATATATATCGAAAACTAGACAAAAGTCGTCAAAAAATTTAATTAAAATTAATTTCTATTGAAATGAAAATTTTGTACCAAAAAGTGATTTTCTCTGTGTTTTGAGCACTTTTTGATAAAACTTGAACTTATCTCTTTCAATATTTTTCATTTGAATAAGAAACTATTAATAAAAAACTGCTTTATCTTACTGTTTTCAACAATATAATGCCAAAGTAATTCAAAAATCGACGTAAAATTTCACTGAAATGTCGATCATAGTAAGGCAAAAAATTAATGGAAAAATATGAAAATAAAAACCCACTCTAATAGACAGAGTTTATTTCCACGACAGTTTCGACGCCCACTGGCATCCTCCTCGGGTGGATACAGAAACACAAATGAACCAAAACAAGAGGGAAAAACAGTTCAGGGATCGACCGTTAAGAAATTCGCACCTAGGTTAGATTCCATTCTCTCGAGACAGGAGGGGCATTTTCATTAAGTACATTCGCACAAATTTTTAAAACTATCTTCCTGTTCTAAACATACAGATTCTATTATTTTTTACATAATTATTACATTTATAATTAAATTTATTACATTTAATATTGCATAACTATTAATTACAGAAATTATAAATTTATTATTACATTGGTTATTACATTGTTGTTTATTATACAGAAATTATAAACCGAAAAAACGAATGAAAAAAGCCGATTAGGAAATAATCCAGAGACCATTGAGAAATTCGCACCTCGTTAGATTAGGGTAAAGGTAATAATAATAAATGTAAAAAAATGTAAATGTAATAATAAATGCAGTAATTATGTAAAAATATTAGAATCTGTATGTATAGAACAAGAAGATAGTTTTAATTTGTGGGAATGTAGTTATAAGCTGACCCTGTAATAAAATGCCCTTCTGGTTTCGGGAGAACGATATCTAACCTAGGTGCGAATTTCTCAATGGTCTCTGGATTATTTCCTAATCGGCTTTTTTCATTCGTTTTTTCGGTTTATAATTTCTGTATAATAAACAACAATGTAATAACCAATGTAATAATAAATTTATAATTTCTGTAATTAATAATTATGCAATATTAAATGTAATAAATTTAATTATAAATGTAATAATTATGTAAAAAATAATAGAATCTGTATGTTTAGAACAGGAAGATAGTTTTAAAAATTTGTGCGAATGTACTTAATGAAAATGCCCCTCCTGTCTCGAGAGAATGGAATCTAACCTAGGTGCGAATTTCTTAACGGTCGATCCCTGAACTGATTTTCCCTCTTGTTTTGGTTCATTTGTGTTTCTGTATCCACCCGAGGAGGATGCCAGTGGGCGTCGAAACTGTCGTGGAAATAAACTCTGTCTATTAGAGTGGGTTTTTATTTTCATATTTTGACCTTCACGTAGAAAAAAGTGAAGTTTTTTGCATTTATTAATGGAAAAAGTCGATGTTTTCCATGTTTAAGATCCAACTTTTAGACAATCTTTAATGTAGCCCTAAAATATTATAAAAGTGAATGAAATTCATGAAATGATATATACACCAACATTAAATTCTGCAAATTTTAGCTTAAAATTCGCATCATTTAGCCTATTTTTAGATTTAGAAATGAAAATGGGACTATAAATTACGATCTATACGGTTGAATTTTTTTCAAAATATTTAACTGGAATTAGTAATTTTTGGCTATAATATGCATTAGTTTATGGTTTTGTACAATATATATCGAAAACTAGAGAAAAATCGTCAAAAAATTTCACTAAAATTCGTTCCTAATGAAATGAAAATTTTGTACCAAAAAGTGTTCTTCTCCGTGTTTTGAGCACTTTTTGTGAGTTTTTCTTATGACGAAACCTAAACTTATCTTTTTCGATATTTTTCAATCCTATTAGCAACAATTGATAAAAAACTGCTTTATCTTACTGTTTTGAAGAATATAATGCCAAAATAATTAAAAAATCGACATAAAATTTCAATGAAATGTCGATCATAGTAAGGCAAAAAATTGATGGAAAAAGTAAAAGTCGATTTTTTCCATGTTTTCAGATCCAATTTTTAGACAAGCTTTAATGTAGCCCTAAAATATTGTAAAACTGAATGAAATTCATAAAATGATACATATATACCAACATTAAATACTATGCAAATTTTAGCTAAAAAAACCGCATCATTTAGAAATGAAAATGGGACCATAAATTAGGATCTATACGGTTGAATTTTTTTCAAAATATTTAACTGGAATTACTAATTTTTGGCTATAATATGCTTTAGTTTATGGTTTTGTACAATATATATCGAAAACTAGACAAAAGTCGTCAAAAAATTTCATTAAAATTAATTTCTATTGAAATGAAAATTTTGTACCAAAAAGTGATTTTCTCTGTGTTTTGAGCACTTTTTGATAAAACTTGAACTTATCTCTTTCAATATTTTTCATTTGAATAAGAAACTATTAATAAAAAACTGCTTTATCTTACTGTTTTCAACAATATAATGCCAAAGTAATTCAAAAATCGACGTAAAATTTCACTGAAATGTCGATCATAGTAAGGCAAAAAATTAATGGAAAAAGTCGATTTTTTCCATGTTTTAAGATCCAACTTTTAGACAATCTTTAATGTAGCCCTAAAATATTGTAAAAGTGAATGAAATTCATGAAATGATATATACACCAACATTAAATACTGCAAATTTAGCTTAAAATTCGCATCATTTAGCCTATTTTTAGATTTAGAAATGAAAATGGGACTATAAATTACGATCTATACGGTTGAATTTTTTTCAAAATATTTAACTGGAATTAGTAATTTTTGGCTATAATATGCCTTAGTTTATGGTTTTGTACAATATATATCGAAAACTAGAGAAAAATCGTCAAAAAATTTCACTAAAATTCGTTCCTAATGAAATGAAAATTTTGTACCAAAAAGTGTTCTTCTCCGTGTTTTGAGCACTTTTTGTGAGTTTTCTTATGACGAAACCTAAACTTATCTTTTTCAATTTTTCAATCCTATTAGCAACAATTGATAAAAAACTGCTTTATCTTACTGTTTTCAACAATATAATGCCAAAATAATTAAAAAATCGACATAAAATTTCAATGAAATGTCGATCATAGTAAGGCAAAAAATTGATGGAAAAAGTAAAAGTCGATTTTTTCCATGTTTTCAGATCCAATTTTTAGACAAAGCTTTAATGTAGCCCTAAAATATTGTAAAACTGAATGAAATTCATAAAATGATACATATATACCAACATTAAATACTATGCAAATTTTAGCTAAAAAACCGCATCATTTAGAAATGAAAATGGGACCATAAATTAGGATCTATACGGTTGAATTTTTTTCAAAATATTTAACTGGAATTACTAATTTTTGGCTATAATATGCTTTAGTTTATGGTTTTGTAAAATATATATCGAAAACTAGACAAAAGTCGTCAAAAAATTTAATTAAAATTAATTCTATTGAAATGAAAATTTTGTACCAAAAAGTGATTTTCTCTGTGTTTGAGCACTTTTTGATAAAACTTGAACTTATCTCTTTCAAATTTTTCATTTGAATAAGAAACTATTAATAAAAAACTGCTTTATCTTACTGTTTTCAACAATATAATGCCAAAAGTAATTCAAAAATCGACGTAAAATTTCACTGAAATGTCGATCATAGTAAGGCAAAAAATAATGGAAAAATATGAAATAAAAACCCACTCTAATAGACAGAGTTTATTTCCACGACAGTTTCGACGCCCACTGGCATCCTCCTGGGTGGATACAGAAACACAAATGAACCAAAACAAGAGGGAAAAAAACAGTTCAGGGATCGACCGTTAAGAAATTCGCACCTAGGTTAGATTCCATTCTCTCGAGACAGGAGGGGCATTTTCATTAAGTACATTCGCACAAATTTTTAAAACTATCTTCCTGTTCTAAACATACAGATCTATTATTTTTTACATAATTATTACATTATAATTAAATTTATTACATTTAATATTGCATAACTATTAATTACAGAAATTATAAATTATTATTACATTGGTTATTACATTGTTGTTTTATTATACAGAAATTATAAACCGAAAAAAACGAATGAAAAAAGCCGATTAGGAAATAATCCAGAGACCATTGAGAAATTCGCACCTCGGTTAGATTAGGGTAAAGGTAATAATAAAAATGTAAAAAATGTAAATGTAATAATAAATGCAGTAATTATGTAAAAATATTAGAATCTGTATGTATAGACACAAGAAGATAGTTTTAATTTGTGGGAATGTAGTTATAAGCTGACCCTGTAATAAAATGCCCTTCTGGTTTCGGGAGAACGATATCTAACCTAGGTGCGAATTTCTCAATGGTCTCTGGATTATTTCCTAATCGGCTTTTTTCATTCGTTTTTTTCGGTTTATAATTTCTGTATAATAAACAACAATGTAATAACCAATGTAATAATAAATTTATAATTTCTGTAATTAATAATTATGCAATATTAATGTAATAAATTTAATTATAAATGTAATAATTATGTAAAAAATAATAGAATCTGTATGTTTAGAACAGGAAGATAGTTTTAAAATTTGTGCGAATGTACTTAATGAAAATGCCCCTCCTGTCTCGAGAGAATGGATCTAACCTAGGTGCGAATTTCTTAACGGTCGATCCCTGAACTGATTTTCCCTCTTGTTTTGGTTCATTTGTGTTTCTGTATCCACCCGAGGAGGATGCCAGTGGGCGTCGAAACTGTGTCGTGGAAATAAAACTCTGTCTATTAGAGTGGGTTTTTATTTTCATATTTTGACCTTCACGTAGAAAAAAAGTGAAGTTTTTTGCATTTATTAATGAAAAAAGTCGATTTTCCATGTTTTAAGATCCAACTTTAGACAATCTTTAATGTAGCCCTAAAATATTATAAAAGTGAATGAAATTCATGAAATGATATATACACCAACATTAAATTCTGCAAATTTTAGCTTAAAATTCGCATCATTTAGCCTATTTTTAGATTTAGAAATGAAAATGGGACTATAATTACGATCTATACGGTTGAATTTTTTCAAAATATTTAACTGGAATTAGTAATTTTTGGCTATAATATGCTTAGTTTATGGTTTTGTACAATATATATCGAAAACTAGAGAAAAAATCGTCAAAAAATTTCACTAAAATTCGTTCCTAATGAAATGAAAATTTTGTACCAAAAAGTGTTCTTCTCCGTGTTTTGAGCACTTTTTGTGAGTTTTTCTTATGACGAAACCTAAACTTATCTTTTTGCGATATTTTTCAATCTATTAGCAACAATTGATAAAAAACTGCTTTATCTTACTGTTTTGAAGAATATAATGCCAAAATAATTAAAAAATCGACATAAAATTTCAATGAAATGTCGATCATAGTAAGGCAAAAAATTGATGGAAAAAAAGTAAAAGTCGATTTTTCCATGTTTTCAGATCCAATTTTTAGACAAGCTTTAATGTAGCCCTAAAATATTGTAAAACTGAATGAAATTCATAAAATGATACATATATACCAACATTAAATACTATGCAAATTTTAGCTAAAAAACCGCATCATTTAGAAATGAAAAGGGACCATAAATTAGGATCTATACGGTTGAATTTTTTTCAAAATATTTAACTGGAATTACTAATTTTTGGCTATAATATGCTTTAGTTTATGGTTTTGTAAAATATATATCGAAAACTAGACAAAAGTCGTCAAAAAATTTCATTAAAATTAATTCTATTGAAATGAAAATTTTGTAGCAAAAAGTGATTTTCTCTGTGTTTTGAGCACTTTTTGATAAAACTTGAACTTATCTCTTTCAATATTTTTCATTTATAAGAAACTATTATAAAAAATGCTTTATCTTACTGTTTTCAACAATATAATGCCAAATAATTCAAAAATCGACGTAAAATTTCACTGAAATGTCGATCATAGTAAGGCAAAAAATTAATGGAAAAAGTCGATTTTTTCCATGTTTTCAGATCCAACTTTTAGACAATCTTTAATGTAGCCCTAAAATATTGTAAAAGTGAATGAAATTCATGAAATGATATAACACCAACATTAAATACTGCAAATTTTATAAAATTCGCATCATTTAGCCTATTTTTAGATTTAGAAATGAAAATGGGACTATAAATTACGATCTATACGGTTGAATTTTTTTCAAAATATTTAACTGGAATTAGTAATTTTTGGCTATAATATGCCTTAGTTTATGGTTTTGTACAATATATATCGAAAACTAGAAAAATCGTCAAAAAATTTCACTAAAATTCGTTCCTAATAAAATGAAAATTTTGTACCAAAAAGTGTTCTTCTCCGTGTTTTTAGCACTTTTGTGAGTTTTTCTTATGATAAAACTTGAACTTATCTTTTTCAATATTTTTCATTCGAATAAGAAACTATTGATAAAAAACTGCTTTATCTTACTGTTTTCAACAATATAATGCCAAAGAAATTCAAAAATCGACGTAAAATTTCACTGAAATGTCGATCATAGTAAGGCAAAAAATTAATGGAAAAAGTCGATTTTTTCCATGTTTTAAGATCCAATTTTTAGACAATCTTTAATGTAGACCTAAAATTTGTAAAAGTGAATGAAATTCTTGAAATGATATATACCAACATTAAATACTATGAAATTTTAGCTTAAAATCGCATCATTTAGCCTATTTTTAGATTTAGAAATGAAAATGGGACTATAAATTACGATCTATACGGTTGAATTTATTTCAAAATATTTAACTGGAATTAGTAATTTTTGGCTATAATATGCCTTAGTTTATGGTTTTGTACAATATATATCGAAAACTAGACAAAATCGTCAAAAACGTCACTAAAATTCGTTCCTAATGAAATGAAAATTTTGTACCAAAAAGTGTTCTTCTCCGTGTTTTGAGCACTTTTTGTGCATTTTACTTATGATGAAACATGAACTTATCTTTTTCATATTTTTCAATCCTATTAGCAACAATTGATAAAAAACTGCTTTATCTTACTGTTTTCAACAATATAATGCCAAAATAATTCAAAAATCGACATAAAATTTCAATGAAATGTCGATCATAGTAAGGCAAAAAATTGATGGAAAAAGTAAAAGTCGATTTTTTCCATGTTTTCAGATCCAATTTTTAGACAAGCTTTAATGTAGCCCTAAAATATTGTAAAACTGAATGAAATTCATAAAATGATACATATATACCAACATTAAATACTATGCAAATTTTAGCTAAAAAACCGCATCATTTAGAAATGAAAATGGGACCATAAATTAGGATCTATACGGTTGAATTTTTTTCAAAATATTTAACTGGAATTACTAATTTTTGGCTATAATATGCTTTAGTTTATGGTTTTGTAAAATATATATCGAAAACTAGACAAAAGTCGTCAAAAAATTTAATTAAAATTAATTTCTATTGAAATGAAAATTTTGTACCAAAAAGTGATTTTCTCTGTGTTTTGAGCACTTTTTGATAAAACTTGAACTTATCTCTTTCAATATTTTTCATTTGAATAAGAAACTTAATAAAAAACTGCTTTATCTTACTGTTTTCAACAATATAATGCCAAAGTAATTCAAAAATCGACGTAAAATTTCACTGAAATGTCGATCATAGTAAGGCAAAAAATTAATGGAAAAATATGAAAATAAAAACCCACTCTAATAGACAGAGTTTATTTCCACGACAGTTTCGACGCCCACTGGCATCCTCCTCGGGTGGATACAGAAACACAAATGAACCAAAACAAGAGGGAAAAACAGTTCAGGGATCGACCGTTAAGAAATTCGCACCTAGGTTAGATTCCATTCTCTCGAGACAGGAGGGGCATTTTCATTAAGTACATTCGCACAAATTTTTAAAACTATCTTCCTGTTCTAAACATACAGATTCTATTATTTTTTACATAATTATTACATTTATAATTAAATTTATTACATTTAATATTGCATAACTATTAATTACAGAAATTATAAATTTATTATTACATTGGTTATTACATTGTTGTTTATTATACAGAAATTATAAACCGAAAAAACGAATGAAAAAAGCCGATTAGGAAATAATCCAGAGACCATTGAGAAATTCGCACCTCGGTTAGATTAGGGTAAAGGTAATAATAATAAATGTAAAAAAATGTAAATGTAATAATAAATGCAGTAATTATGTAAAAATATTAGAATCTGTATGTATAGAACAAGAAGATAGTTTTAATTTGTGGGAATGTAGTTATAAGCTGACCCTGTAATAAAATGCCCTTCTGGTTTGGGAGAACGATATCTAACCTAGGTGCGAATTTCTCAATGGTCTCTGGATTATTTCCTAATCGGCTTTTTTCATTCGTTTTTTCGGTTTATAATTTCTGTATAATAAACAACAATGTAATAACCAATGTAATAATAAATTTATAATTTCTGTAATTAATAATTATGCAATATTAAATGTAATAAATTTAATTATAAATGTAATAATTATGTAAAAAATAATAGAATCTGTATGTTTAGAACAGGAAGATAGTTTTAAAAATTTGTGCGAATGTACTTAATGAAAATGCCCCTCCTGTCTCGAGAGAATGGAATCTAACCTAGGTGCGAATTTCTTAACGGTCGATCCCTGAACTGATTTTCCCTCTTGTTTTGGTTCATTTGTGTTTCTGTATCCACCCGAGGAGGATGCCAGTGGGCGTCGAAACTGTCGTGGAAATAAACTCTGTCTATTAGAGTGGGTTTTTATTTTCATATTTTGACCTTCACGTAGAAAAAAGTGAAGTTTTTTGCATTTATTAATGGAAAAAGTCGATGTTTTCCATGTTTTAAGATCCAACTTTTAGACAATCTTTAATGTAGCCCTAAAATATTATAAAAGTGAATGAAATTCATGAAATGATATATACACCAACATTAAATTCTGCAAATTTTAGCTTAAAATTCGCATCATTTAGCCTATTTTTAGATTTAGAAATGAAAATGGGACTATAAATTACGATCTATACGGTTGAATTTTTTTCAAAATATTTAACTGGAATTAGTAATTTTTGGCTATAATATGCATTAGTTTATGGTTTTGTACAATATATATCGAAAACTAGAGAAAAATCGTCAAAAAATTTCACTAAAATTCGTTCCTAATGAAATGAAAATTTTGTACCAAAAAGTGTTCTTCTCCGTGTTTTGAGCACTTTTTGTGAGTTTTTCTTATGACGAAACCTAAACTTATCTTTTTCGATATTTTCAATCCTATTAGCAACAATTGATAAAAAACTGCTTTATCTTACTGTTTTGAAGAATATAATGCCAAAATAATTAAAAAATCGACATAAAATTTCAATGAAATGTCGATCATAGTAAGGCAAAAAATTGATGGAAAAAGTAAAAGTCGATTTTTTCCATGTTTTCAGATCCAATTTTTAGACAAGCTTTAATGTAGCCCTAAAATATTGTAAAACTGAATGAAATTCATAAAATGATACATATATACCAACATTAAATACTATGCAAATTTTAGCTAAAAAACCGCATCATTTAGAAATGAAAATGGGACCATAAATTAGGATCTATACGGTTGAATTTTTTTCAAAATATTTAACTGGAATTACTAATTTTTGGCTATAATATGCTTTAGTTTATGGTTTTGTAAATATATATCGAAAACTAGACAAAAGTCGTCAAAAAATTTCATTAAAATTAATTTCTATTGAAATGAAAATTTTGTACCAAAAAGTGATTTTCTCTGTGTTTTGAGCACTTTTTGAAAAACTTGAACTTATCTCTTTCAATATTTTTCATTTGAATAAGAAACTATTAATAAAAAACTGCTTTATCTTACTGTTTTCAACAATATAATGCCAAAGTAATTCAAAAATCGACGTAAAATTTCACTGAAATGTCGATCATAGTAAGGCAAAAAATTAATGGAAAAAGTCGATTTTTTCCATGTTTTAAGATCCAACTTTTAGACAATCTTTAATGTAGCCCTAAATATTGTAAAAGTGAATGAAATTCATGAAATGATATATACACCAACATTAAATACTGCAAATTTTAGCTTAAAATTCGCATCATTTAGCCTATTTTTAGATTTAGAAATGAAAATGGGACTATAAATTACGATCTATACGGTTGAATTTTTTTCAAAATATTTAACTGGAATTAGTAATTTTTGGCTATAATATGCCTTAGTTTATGGTTTTGTACAATATATATCGAAAACTAGAGAAAAATCGTCAAAAAATTTCACTAAAATTCGTTCCTAATAAAATGAAAATTTTGTACCAAAAAGTGTTCTTCTCCGTGTTTTTAGCACTTTTTGTGAGTTTTTCTTATGATAAAACTTGAACTTATCTTTTTCAATATTTTTCATTCGAATAAGAAACTATTGATAAAAAACTGCTTTATCTTACTGTTTTCAACAATATAATGCCAAAGAAATTCAAAAATCGACGTAAAATTTCACTGAAATGTCGATCATAGTAAGGCAAAAAATTAATGGAAAAAGTCGATTTTTTCCATGTTTTAAGATCCAATTTTTAGACAATCTTTAATGTAGACCTAAAATTTTGTAAAAGTGAATGAAATTCTTGAAATGATATATACCAACATTAAATACTATGGAAATTTTAGCTTAAAAATCGCATCATTTAGCCTATTTTTAGATTTAGAAATGAAAATGGGACTATAAATTACGATCTATACGGTTGAATTTATTTCAAAATATTTAACTGGAATTAGTAATTTTTGGCTATAATATGCCTTAGTTTATGGTTTTGTACAATATATATCGAAAACTAGACAAAAATCGTCAAAAACGTCACTAAAATTCGTTCCTAATGAAATGAAAATTTTGTACCAAAAAGTGTTCTTCTCCGTGTTTTGAGCACTTTTTGTGCATTTTACTTATGATGAAACATGAACTTATCTTTTTCAATATTTTTCAATCCTATTAGCAACAATTGATAAAAAACTGCTTTATCTTACTGTTTTCAACAATATAATGCCAAAATAATTCAAAAATCGACATAAAATTTCAATGAAATGTCGATCATAGTAAGGCAAAAAATTGATGGAAAAAGTAAAAGTCGATTTTTTCCATGTTTTCAGATCCAATTTTTAGACAAGCTTTAATGTAGCCCTAAAATATTGTAAAACTGAATGAAATTCATAAAATGATACATATATACCAACATTAAATACTATGCAAATTTTAGCTAAAAAACCGCATCATTTAGAAATGAAAATGGGACCATAAATTAGGATCTATACGGTTGAATTTTTTTCAAAATATTTAACTGGAATTACTAATTTTTGGCTATAATATGCTTTAGTTTATGGTTTTGTAAAATATATATCGAAAACTAGACAAAAGTCGTCAAAAAATTTAATTAAAATTAATTTCTATTGAAATGAAAATTTTGTACCAAAAAGTGATTTTCTCTGTGTTTTGAGCACTTTTTGATAAAACTTGAACTTATCTCTTTCAATATTTTTCATTTGAATAAGAAACTATTAATAAAAAACTGCTTTATCTTACTGTTTTCAACAATATAATGCCAAAGTAATTCAAAAATCGACGTAAAATTTCACTGAAATGTCGATCATAGTAAGGCAAAAAATTAATGGAAAAATATGAAAATAAAAACCCACTCTAATAGACAGAGTTTATTTCCACGACAGTTTCGACGCCCACTGGCATCCTCCTCGGGTGGATACAGAAACACAAATGAACCAAAACAAGAGGGAAAAACAGTTCAGGGATCGACCGTTAAGAAATTCGCACCTAGGTTAGATTCCATTCTCTCGAGACAGGAGGGGCATTTTCATTAAGTACATTCGCACAAATTTTTAAAACTATCTTCCTGTTCTAAACATACAGATTCTATTATTTTTTACATAATTATTACATTTATAATTAAATTTATTACATTTAATATTGCATAACTATTAATTACAGAAATTATAAATTTATTATTACATTGGTTATTACATTGTTGTTTATTATACAGAAATTATAAACCGAAAAAACGAATGAAAAAAGCCGATTAGGAAATAATCCAGAGACCATTGAGAAATTCGCACCTCGGTTAGATTAGGGTAAAGGTAATAATAATAAATGTAAAAAAATGTAAATGTAATAATAAATGCAGTAATTATGTAAAAATATTAGAATCTGTATGTATAGAACAAGAAGATAGTTTTAATTTGTGGGAATGTAGTTATAAGCTGACCCTGTAATAAAATGCCCTTCTGGTTTCGGGAGAACGATATCTAACCTAGGTGCGAATTTCTCAATGGTCTCTGGATTATTTCCTAATCGGCTTTTTTCATTCGTTTTTTCGGTTTATAATTTCTGTATAATAAACAACAATGTAATAACCAATGTAATAATAAATTTATAATTTCTGTAATTAAAATTATGCAATATTAAATGTAATAAATTTAATTATAAATGTAATAATTATGTAAAAAATAATAGAATCTGTATGTTTAGAACAGGAAGATAGTTTTAAAAATTTGTGCGAATGTACTTAATGAAAATGCCCCTCCTGTCTCGAGAGAATGGAATCTAACCTAGGTGCGAATTTCTTAACGGTCGATCCCTGAACTGATTTTCCCTCTTGTTTTGGTTCATTTGTGTTTCTGTATCCACCCGAGGAGGATGCCAGTGGGCGTCGAAACTGTCGTGGAAATAAACTCTGTCTATTAGAGTGGGTTTTTATTTTCATATTTTGACCTTCACGTAGAAAAAAGTGAAGTTTTTTGCATTTATTAATGGAAAAAGTCGATGTTTTCCATGTTTTAAGATCCAACTTTTAGACAATCTTTAATGTAGCCCTAAAATATTATAAAAGTGAATGAAATTCATGAAATGATATATATACACCAACATTAAATTCTGCAAATTTTAGCTTAAAATTCGCATCATTTAGCCTATTTTTAGATTTAGAAATGAAAATGGGACTATAAATTACGATCTATACGGTTGAATTTTTTTCAAAATATTTAACTGGAATTAGTAATTTTTGGCTATAATATGCATTAGTTTATGGTTTTGTACAATATATATCGAAAACTAGAGAAAAATCGTCAAAAAATTTCACTAAAATTCGTTCCTAATGAAATGAAAATTTTGTACCAAAAAGTGTTCTTCTCCGTGTTTTGAGCACTTTTTTGAGTTTTTCTTATGACGAAACCTAAACTTATCTTTTTCGATATTTTTCAATCCTATTAGCAACAATTGATAAAAAACTGCTTTATCTTACTGTTTTGAAGAATATAATGCCAAAATAATTAAAAAATCGACATAAAATTTCAATGAAATGTCGATCATAGTAAGGCAAAAAATTGATGGAAAAAGTAAAAGTCGATTTTTTCCATGTTTTCAGATCCAATTTTTAGACAAGCTTTAATGTAGCCCTAAAATATTGTAAAACTGAATGAAATTCATAAAATGATACATATATACCAACATTAAATACTATGCAAATTTTAGCTAAAAAACCGCATCATTTAGAAATGAAAATGGGACATAATTAGGATCTATACGGTTGAATTTTTTTCAAAAATTTAACTGAATTACTAATTTTTGGCTATATATGCTTTATTTATGGTTTGTACAATATATATCGAAAACTAGCAAAATCGTCAAAAATTTCATTAAAATTATTTCTAATGAAATGAAATTTTGTACCAAAAAGTGATTTTCTCTGTTTTCAGCACTTTTTGTGATAAAACTTGAACTTATCTCTTTCAATATTTTTCATTCGAATAAGAAACTATTGATAAAAAACTGCTTTATCTACTGTTTTCAACAATATAATGCCAAAGTAATTCAAAATCGACGTAAAATTTCACTGAAATGTCGATCATAGTAAGGCAAAAAATTAATGGAAAAAGTCGATTTTTTCCATGTTTTAAGATCCAACTTTTAGACAATCTTTAATGTAGCCCTAAAATATATAAAAGTGAATGAAATTCATGAAATGATATATACACCAACATTAAATTCTGCAAATTTTAGCTTAAAATTCGCATCATTTAGCCTATTTTTAGATTTAGAAATGAAAATGGGACTATAAATTACGATCTATACGGTTGAATTTTTTCAAAATATTTAACTGGAATTAGTAATTTTTGGCTATAATATGCATTAGTTTATGGTTTTGTACAATATATATCGAAAACTAGAGAAAAATCGTCAAAAAATTTCACTAAAATTCGTTCCTAATGAAATGAAAATTTTGTACCAAAAAGTGTTCTTCTCCGTGTTTTGAGCACTTTTTGTGAGTTTTTCTTATGACGAAACCTAAACTTATCTTTTTCGATATTTTTCAATCCTATTAGCAACAATTGATAAAAAACTGCTTTATCTTACTGTTTTGAAGAATATAATGCCAAAATAATTAAAAATCGACATAAAATTTCAATGAAATGTCGATCATAGTAAGGCAAAAAATTGATGGAAAAAGTAAAAGTCGATTTTTTCCATGTTTTCAGATCCAATTTTTAGACAAGCTTTAATGTAGCCCTAAAATATTGTAAAACTGAATGAAATTCATAAAATGATACATATATACCAACATTAAATACTATGCAAATTTTAGCTAAAAAACCGCATCATTTAGAAATGAAAATGGGACCATAAATTAGGATCTATACGGTTGAATTTTTTTCAAAATATTTAACTGGAATTACTAATTTTTGGCTATAATATGCTTTAGTTTATGGTTTTGTAAATATATATCGAAAACTAGACAAAAGTCGTCAAAAAATTTCATTAAAATTAATTTCTATTGAAATGAAAATTTTGTACCAAAAAGTGATTTTCTCTGTGTTTTGAGCACTTTTTGATAAAACTTGAACTTATCTCTTTCAATATTTTTCATTTGAATAAGAAACTATTAATAAAAAACTGCTTTATCTTACTGTTTTCAACAATATAATGCCAAAGTAATTCAAAAATCGACGTAAAATTTCACTGAAATGTCGATCATAGTAAGGCAAAAATTAATGGAAAAAGTCGATTTTTTCCATGTTTTAAGATCCAACTTTTAGACAATCTTTAATGTAGCCCTAAAATATTGTAAAAGTGAATGAAATTCATGAAATGATATATACACCAACATTAAATACTGCAAATTTTAGCTTAAAATTCGCATCATTTAGCCTATTTTTAGATTTAGAAATGAAAATGGGACTATAAATTACGATCTATACGGTTGAATTTTTTTCAAAATATTTAACTGGAATTAGTAATTTTTGGCTATAATATGCCTTAGTTTATGGTTTTGTACAATATATATCGAAAACTAGAGAAAAATCGTCAAAAAATTTCACTAAAATTCGTTCCTAATAAATGAAAATTTTGTACCAAAAAGTGTTCTTCTCCGTGTTTTTAGCACTTTTTGTGAGTTTTTCTTATGATAAAACTTGAACTTATCTTTTTCAATATTTTTCATTCGAATAAGAAACTATTGATAAAAAACTGCTTTATCTTACTGTTTTCAACAATATAATGCCAAAGAAATTCAAAAATCGACGTAAAATTTCACTGAAATGTCGATCATAGTAAGGCAAAAAATTAATGGAAAAAGTCGATTTTTTCCATGTTTTAAGATCCAATTTTTAGACAATCTTTAATGTAGACCTAAAATTTTGTAAAAGTGAATGAAATTCTTGAAATGATATATACCAACATTAAATACTATGGAAATTTTAGCTTAAAAATCGCATCATTTAGCCTATTTTTAGATTTAGAAATGAAAATGGGACTATAAATTACGATCTATACGGTTGAATTTATTTCAAAATATTTAACTGGAATTAGTAATTTTTGGCTATAATATGCCTTAGTTTATGGTTTTGTACAATATATATCGAAAACTAGACAAAAATCGTCAAAAACGTCACTAAAATTCGTTCCTAATGAAATGAAAATTTTGTACCAAAAAGTGTTCTTCTCCGTGTTTTGAGCACTTTTTGTGCATTTTACTTATGATGAAACATGAACTTATCTTTTTCAATATTTTTCAATCCTATTAGCAACAATTGATAAAAACTGCTTTATCTTACTGTTTTCAACAATATAATGCCAAAATAATTCAAAAATCGACATAAAATTTCAATGAAATGTCGATCATAGTAAGGCAAAAAATTGATGGAAAAAGTAAAAGTCGATTTTTTCCATGTTTTCAGATCCAATTTTTAGACAAGCTTTAATGTAGCCCTAAAATATTGTAAAACTGAATGAAATTCATAAAATGATACATATATACCAACATTAAATACTATGCAAATTTTAGCTAAAAAACCGCATCATTTAGAAATGAAAATGGGACCATAAATTAGGATCTATACGGTTGAATTTTTTTCAAAATATTTAACTGGAATTACTAATTTTTGGCTATAATATGCTTTAGTTTATGGTTTTGTAAAATATATTCGAAAACTAGACAAAAGTCGTCAAAAAATTTAATTAAAATTAATTTCTATTGAAATGAAAATTTTGTACCAAAAGTGATTTTCTCTGTGTTTTGAGCACTTTTTGATAAAACTTGAACTTATCTCTTTCAATATTTTTCATTTGAATAAGAAACTATTAATAAAAAACTGCTTTATCTTACTGTTTTCAACAATATAATGCCAAAGTAATTCAAAAATCGACGTAAAATTTCACTGAAATGTCGATCATAGTAAGGCAAAAAATTAATGGAAAAATATGAAAATAAAAACCCACTCTAATAGACAGAGTTTATTTCCACGACAGTTTCGACGCCCACTGGCATCCTCCTCGGGTGGATACAGAAACACAAATGAACCAAAACAAGAGGGAAAAACAGTTCAGGGATCGACCGTTAAGAAATTCGCACCTAGGTTAGATTCCATTCTCTCGAGACAGGAGGGGCATTTTCATTAAGTACATTCGCACAAATTTTTAAAACTATCTTCCTGTTCTAAACATACAGATTCTATTATTTTTTACATAATTATTACATTTATAATTAAATTTATTACATTTAATATTGCATAACTATTAATTACAGAAATTATAAATTTATTATTACATTGGTTATTACATTGTTGTTTATTATACAGAAATTATAAACCGAAAAAACGAATGAAAAAAGCCGATTAGGAAATAATCCAGAGACCATTGAGAAATTCGCACCTCGGTTAGATTAGGGTAAAGGTAATAATAATAAATGTAAAAAAATGTAAATGTAATAATAAATGCAGTAATTATGTAAAAATATTAGAATCTGTATGTATAGAACAAGAAGATAGTTTTAATTTGTGGGAATGTAGTTATAAGCTGACCCTGTAATAAAATGCCCTTCTGGTTTCGGGAGAACGATATCTAACCTAGGTGCGAATTTCTCAATGGTCTCTGGATTATTTCCTAATCGGCTTTTTTCATTCGTTTTTTCGGTTTATAATTTCTGTATAATAAACAACAATGTAATAACCAATGTAATAATAAATTTATAATTTCTGTAATTAATAATTATGCAATATTAAATGTAATAAATTTAATTATAAATGTAATAATTATGTAAAAAATAATAGAATCTGTATGTTTAGAACAGGAAGATAGTTTTAAAAATTTGTGCGAATGTACTTAATGAAAATGCCCCTCCTGTCTCGAGAGAATGGAATCTAACCTAGGTGCGAATTTCTTAACGGTCGATCCCTGAACTGATTTTCCCTCTTGTTTTGGTTCATTTGTGTTTCTGTATCCACCCGAGGAGGATGCCAGTGGGCGTCGAAACTGTCGTGGAAATAAACTCTGTCTATTAGAGTGGGTTTTTATTTTCATATTTTGACCTTCACGTAGAAAAAAGTGAAGTTTTTTGCATTTATTAATGGAAAAAGTCGATGTTTTCCATGTTTTAAGATCCAACTTTTAGACAATCTTTAATGTAGCCCTAAAATATTATAAAAGTGAATGAAATTCATGAAATGATATATACACCAACATTAAATTCTGCAAATTTTAGCTTAAAATTCGCATCATTTAGCCTATTTTTAGATTTAGAAATGAAAATGGGACTATAAATTACGATCTATACGGTTGAATTTTTTTCAAAATATTTAACTGGAATTAGTAATTTTTGGCTATAATATGCATTAGTTTATGGTTTTGTACAATATATATCGAAAACTAGAGAAAAATCGTCAAAAAATTTCACTAAAATTCGTTCCTAATGAAATGAAAATTTTGTACCAAAAAGTGTTCTTCTCCGTGTTTTGAGCACTTTTTGTGAGTTTTTCTTATGACGAAACCTAAACTTATCTTTTTCGATATTTTTCAATCCTATTAGCAACAATTGATAAAAAACTGCTTTATCTTACTGTTTTGAAGAATATAATGCCAAAATAATTAAAAAATCGACATAAAATTTCAATGAAATGTCGATCATAGTAAGGCAAAAAATTGATGGAAAAAGTAAAAGTCGATTTTTTCCATGTTTTCAGATCCAATTTTTAGACAAGCTTTAATGTAGCCCTAAAATATTGTAAAACTGAATGAAATTCATAAAATGATACATATATACCAACATTAAATACTATGCAAATTTTAGCTAAAAAACCGCATCATTTAGAAATGAAAATGGGACCATAAATTAGGATCTATACGGTTGAATTTTTTTCAAAATATTTAACTGGAATTACTAATTTTTGGCTATAATATGCTTTAGTTTATGGTTTTGTAAATATATATCGAAAACTAGACAAAAGTCGTCAAAAAATTTCATTAAAATTAATTTCTATTGAAATGAAAATTTTGTACCAAAAAGTGATTTTCTCTGTGTTTTGAGCACTTTTTGATAAAACTTGAACTTATCTCTTTCAATATTTTTCATTTGAATAAGAAACTATTAATAAAAAACTGCTTTATCTTACTGTTTTCAACAATATAATGCCAAAGTAATTCAAAAATCGACGTAAAATTTCACTGAAATGTCGATCATAGTAAGGCAAAAAATTAATGGAAAAAGTCGATTTTTTCCATGTTTTAAGATCCAACTTTTAGACAATCTTTAATGTAGCCCTAAAATATTGTAAAAGTGAATGAAATTCATGAAATGATATATACACCAACATTAAATACTGCAAATTTTAGCTTAAAATTCGCATCATTTAGCCTATTTTTAGATTTAGAAATGAAAATGGGACTATAAATTACGATCTATACGGTTGAATTTTTTTCAAAATATTTAACTGGAATTAGTAATTTTTGGCTATAATATGCCTTAGTTTATGGTTTTGTACAATATATATCGAAAACTAGAGAAAAATCGTCAAAAAATTTCACTAAAATTCGTTCCTAATAAAATGAAAATTTTGTACCAAAAAGTGTTCTTCTCCGTGTTTTTAGCACTTTTTGTGAGTTTTTCTTATGATAAAACTTGAACTTATCTTTTTCAATATTTTTCATTCGAATAAGAAACTATTGATAAAAAACTGCTTTATCTTACTGTTTTCAACAATATAATGCCAAAGAATTCAAAAATCGACGTAAAATTTCACTGAAATGTCGATCATAGTAAGGCAAAAAATTAATGGAAAAAGTCGATTTTTTCCATGTTTTAAGATCCAATTTTTAGACAATCTTTAATGTAGACCTAAAATTTTGTAAAAGTGAATGAAATTCTTGAAATGATATATACCAACATTAAATACTATGGAAATTTTAGCTTAAAAATCGCATCATTTAGCCTATTTTTAGATTTAGAAATGAAAATGGGACTATAAATTACGATCTATACGGTTGAATTTATTTCAAAATATTTAACTGGAATTAGTAATTTTTGGCTATAATATGCCTTAGTTTATGGTTTTGTACAATATATATCGAAAACTAGACAAAAATCGTCAAAAACGTCACTAAAATTCGTTCCTAATGAAATGAAAATTTTGTACCAAAAAGTGTTCTTCTCCGTGTTTTGAGCACTTTTTGTGCATTTTACTTATGATGAAACATGAACTTATCTTTTTCAATATTTTTCAATCCTATTAGCAACAATTGATAAAAAACTGCTTTATCTTACTGTTTTCAACAATATAATGCCAAAATAATTCAAAAATCGACATAAAATTTCAATGAAATGTCGATCATAGTAAGGCAAAAAATTGATGGAAAAAGTAAAAGTCGATTTTTTCCATGTTTTCAGATCCAATTTTTAGACAAGCTTTAATGTAGCCCTAAAATATTGTAAAACTGAATGAAATTCATAAAATGATACATATATACCAACATTAAATACTATGCAAATTTTAGCTAAAAAACCGCATCATTTAGAAATGAAAATGGGACCATAAATTAGGATCTATACGGTTGAATTTTTTTCAAAATATTTAACTGGAATTACTAATTTTTGGCTATAATATGCTTTAGTTTATGGTTTTGTAAAATATATATCGAAAACTAGACAAAAGTCGTCAAAAAATTTAATTAAAATTAATTTCTATTGAAATGAAAATTTTGTACCAAAAAGTGATTTTCTCTGTGTTTTGAGCACTTTTTGATAAAACTTGAACTTATCTCTTTCAATATTTTTCATTTGAATAAGAAACTATTAATAAAAAACTGCTTTATCTTACTGTTTTCAACAATATAATGCCAAAGTAATTCAAAAATCGACGTAAAATTTCACTGAAATGTCGATCATAGTAAGGCAAAAAATTAATGGAAAAATATGAAAATAAAAACCCACTCTAATAGACAGAGTTTATTTCCACGACAGTTTCGACGCCCACTGGCATCCTCCTCGGGTGGATACAGAAACACAAATGAACCAAAACAAGAGGGAAAAACAGTTCAGGGATCGACCGTTAAGAAATTCGCACCTAGGTTAGATTCCATTCTCTCGAGACAGGAGGGGCATTTTCATTAAGTACATTCGCACAAATTTTTAAAACTATCTTCCTGTTCTAAACATACAGATTCTATTATTTTTTACATAATTATTACATTTATAATTAAATTTATTACATTTAATATTGCATAACTATTAATTACAGAAATTATAAATTTATTATTACATTGGTTATTACATTGTTGTTTATTATACAGAAATTATAAACCGAAAAAACGAATGAAAAAAGCCGATTAGGAAATAATCCAGAGACCATTGAGAAATTCGCACCTCGGTTAGATTAGGGTAAAGGTAATAATAATAATGTAAAAAAATGTAAATGTAATAATAAATGCAGTAATTATGTAAAAATATTAGAATCTGTATGTATAGAACAAGAAGATAGTTTTAATTTGTGGGAATGTAGTTATAAGCTGACCCTGTAATAAAATGCCCTTCTGGTTTCGGGAGAACGATATCTAACCTAGGTGCGAATTTCTCAATGGTCTCTGGATTATTTCCTAATCGGCTTTTTTCATTCGTTTTTTCGGTTTATAATTTCTGTATAATAAACAACAATGTAATAACCAATGTAATAATAAATTTATAATTTCTGTAATTAATAATTATGCAATATTAAATGTAATAAATTTAATTATAAATGTAATAATTATGTAAAAAATAATAGAATCTGTATGTTTAGAACAGGAAGATAGTTTTAAAAATTTGTGCGAATGTACTTAATGAAAATGCCCCTCCTGTCTCGAGAGAATGGAATCTAACCTAGGTGCGAATTTCTTAACGGTCGATCCCTGAACTGATTTTCCCTCTTGTTTTGGTTCATTTGTGTTTCTGTATCCACCCGAGGAGGATGCCAGTGGGCGTCGAAACTGTCGTGGAAATAAACTCTGTCTATTAGAGTGGGTTTTTATTTTCATATTTTGACCTTCACGTAGAAAAAAGTGAAGTTTTTTGCATTTATTAATGGAAAAAGTCGATGTTTTCCATGTTTTAAGATCCAACTTTTAGACAATCTTTAATGTAGCCCTAAAATATTATAAAAGTGAATGAAATTCATGAAATGATATATACACCAACATTAAATTCTGCAAATTTTAGCTTAAAATTCGCATCATTTAGCCTATTTTTAGATTTAGAAATGAAAATGGGACTATAAATTACGATCTATACGGTTGAATTTTTTTCAAAATATTTACTGGAATTAGTAATTTTTGGCTATAATATGCATTAGTTTATGGTTTTGTACAATATATATCGAAAACTAGAGAAAAATCGTCAAAAAATTTCACTAAAATTCGTTCCTAATGAAATGAAAATTTTGTACCAAAAAGTGTTCTTCTCCGTGTTTTGAGCACTTTTTGTGAGTTTTTCTTATGACGAAACCTAAACTTATCTTTTTCGATATTTTTCAATCCTATTAGCAACAATTGATAAAAAACTGCTTTATCTTACTGTTTTGAAGAATATAATGCCAAAATAATTAAAAAATCGACATAAAATTTCAATGAAATGTCGATCATAGTAAGGCAAAAAATTGATGGAAAAAGTAAAAGTCGATTTTTTCCATGTTTTCAGATCCAATTTTTAGACAAGCTTTAATGTAGCCCTAAAATATTGTAAAACTGAATGAAATTCATAAAATGATACATATATACCAACATTAAATACTATGCAAATTTTAGCTAAAAAACCGCATCATTTAGAAATGAAAATGGGACCATAAATTAGGATCTATACGGTTGAATTTTTTTCAAAATATTTAACTGGAATTACTAATTTTTGGCTATAATATGCTTTAGTTTATGGTTTTGTAAAATATATATCGAAAACTAGACAAAAGTCGTCAAAAATTTCATTAAAATTAATTTCTATTGAAATGAAAATTTTGTACCAAAAGTGATTTTCTCTGTGTTTTGAGCACTTTTTGATAAAACTTGAACTTATCTCTTTCAATATTTTTCATTTGAATAAGAAACTATTAATAAAAAACTGCTTTATCTTACTGTTTTCAACAATATAATGCCAAAGTAATTCAAAAATCGACGTAAAATTTCACTGAAATGTCGATCATAGTAAGGCAAAAAATTAATGGAAAAAGTCGATTTTTTCCATGTTTTAAGATCCAACTTTTAGACAATCTTTAATGTAGCCCTAAAATATTGTAAAAGTGAATGAAATTCATGAAAATATATACACCAACATTAAATACTGCAAATTTTAGCTTAAAATTCGCATCATTTAGCCTATTTTTAGATTTAGAAATGAAAATGGGACTATAAATTACGATCTATACGGTTGAATTTTTTTCAAAATATTTAACTGGAATTAGTAATTTTTGGCTATAATATGCCTTAGTTTATGGTTTTGTACAATATATATCGAAAACTAGAGAAAAATCGTCAAAAAATTTCACTAAAATTCGTTCCTAATAAAATGAAAATTTTGTACCAAAAAGTGTTCTTCTCCGTGTTTTTAGCACTTTTTGTGAGTTTTTCTTATGATAAACTTGAACTTATCTTTTTCATATTTTTCATCCTATAAAAATTGATAAAAAACTGCTTTATCTTACTGTTTTCAACAATAATGCCAAAGAAATTCAAAAATCGACGTAAAATTTCACTGAAATGTCGATCATAGTAAGGCAAAAAATTATGGAAAAAGTCGATTTTTTCCATGTTTTAAGATCCAATTTTTAGACAATCTTTAATGTAGACCTAAAATTTGTAAAAGTGAATGAAATTCTAAATGATATATATACCAACATTAAATACTATGGAAATTTTAGCTTAAAAAACGCATCATTTAGAAATGAAAATGGGACTATAAATTAGATCTATACGGTTGAATTTTTTCAAAATATTTAACTGGAATTAGTAATTTTTGGCTATAATATGCCTTAGTTTATGGTTTTGTACAAATATATATCGAAAACTAGACAAAAATCGTCAAAAAATCACTTAAAATTCGTTCTATGAAATGAAAATTTTGTACCAAAAAGTGTTTTCTCTGTGTTTTGAGCACTTTTTGATAAAACTGAACTTATCTCTTTCAATATTTTTCATTATAGCAACATTATAAAAAACTGCTTTATCTTACTGTTTTCAACAATATAATGCCAAATAATTCAAAAATCGACATAAAATTTCACTGAAATGTCGATCATAGTAAGGCAAAAAATTATGGAAAAAGTCGATTTTTTCCATGTTTTCAGATCCAATTTTAGACAAGCTTTAATGTAGCCCTAAAATATTGTAAAAGTGAATGAAATTCATAAATGATATATACACCAACATTAAATACTGCAAATTTTAGCTAAAAAACGCATCATTTAGAAATAAATGAAAATGGGACCATAAATTAGGATCTATACGGTTGAATTTTTTTCAAAATATTTAACTGGAATTACTAATTTTTGGCTATAATATGCTTAGTTTATGGTTTTGTAAAATATATCGAAAACTAGAGAAAAATCGTCAAAAAATTTAATTAAAATTCGTTCCTAATAAAATGAAAATTTTGTACCAAAAAGTGTTTTCTCCGTGTTTTTAGCACTTTTTGTGAGTTTTTCTTATGATAAAACTTGAACTTATCTCTTTTTCAATATTTTTCATTTGAATAAGAAACTATTGATAAAAAAACTGCTTTATCTTACTGTTTTCAACAATATAATGCCAAAGAAATTCAAAAATCGACGTAAAATTTCACTGAAATGTCGATCATAGTAAGGCAAAAAATTAATGGAAAAAGTCGATTTTTTCCATGTTTTAAGATCCAATTTTTAGACAATCTTTAATGTAGACCTAAAATTTTGTAAAAGTGAATGAAATTCTTGAAATGATATATACCAACATTAAATACTATGGAAATTTTAGCTTAAAAATCGCATCATTTAGCCTATTTTTAGATTTAGAAATGAAAATGGGACTATAAATTACGATCTATACGGTTGAATTTATTTCAAAATATTTAACTGGAATTAGTAATTTTTGGCTATAATATGCCTTAGTTTATGGTTTTGTACAATATATATCGAAAACTAGACAAAAATCGTCAAAAACGTCACTAAAATTCGTTCCTAATGAAATGAAAATTTTGTACCAAAAAGTGTTCTTCTCCGTGTTTTGAGCACTTTTTGTGCATTTTACTTATGATGAAACATGAACTTATCTTTTTCAATATTTTTCAATCCTATTAGCAACAATTGATAAAAAACTGCTTTATCTTACTGTTTTCAACAATATAATGCCAAAATAATTCAAAAATCGACATAAAATTTCAATGAAATGTCGATCATAGTAAGGCAAAAAATTGATGGAAAAAGTAAAAGTCGATTTTTTCCATGTTTTCAGATCCAATTTTTAGACAAGCTTTAATGTAGCCCTAAAATATTGTAAAACTGAATGAAATTCATAAAATGATACATATATACCAACATTAAATACTATGCAAATTTTAGCTAAAAAACCGCATCATTTAGAAATGAAAATGGGACCATAAATTAGGATCTATACGGTTGAATTTTTTTCAAAATATTTAACTGGAATTACTAATTTTGGCTATAATATGCTTTAGTTTATGGTTTTGTAAAATATATATCGAAAACTAGACAAAAGTCGTCAAAAAATTTAATTAAAATTAATTTATTGAAATGAAAATTTTGTACCAAAAAGTGATTTTCTCTGTGTTTTGAGCACTTTTGATAAAACTTGAACTTATCTCTTTCAATATTTTTCATTTGAATAAGAAACTATTAATAAAAAACTGCTTTATCTTACTGTTTTCAACAATATAATGCCAAAGTAATTCAAAAATCGACGTAAAATTTCACTGAAATGTCGATCATAGTAAGGCAAAAAATTAATGGAAAAATATGAAAATAAAAAACCCACTCTAATAGACAGAGTTTATTTCCACGACAGTTTCGACGCCCACTGGCATCCTCCTCGGGTGGATACAGAAACACAAATGAACCAAAACAAGAGGGAAAAACAGTTCAGGGATCGACCGTTAAGAAATTCGCACCTAGGTTAGATTCCATTCTCTCGAGACAGGAGGGGCATTTTCATTAAGTACATTCGCACAAATTTTTAAAACTATCTTCCTGTTCTAAACATACAGATTCTATTATTTTTTACATAATTATTACATTTATAATTAAATTTATTACATTTAATATTGCATAACTATTAATTACAGAAATTATAAATTTATTATTACATTGGTTATTACATTGTTGTTTATTATACAGAAATTATAAACCGAAAAAACGAATGAAAAAAGCCGATTAGGAAATAATCCAGAGACCATTGAGAAATTCGCACCTCGGTTAGATTAGGGTAAAGGTAATAATAATAAATGTAAAAAAATGTAAATGTAATAATAAATGCAGTAATTATGTAAAAATATTAGAATCTGTATGTATAGAACAAGAAGATAGTTTTAATTTGTGGGAATGTAGTTATAAGCTGACCCTGTAATAAAATGCCCTTCTGGTTTCGGGAGAACGATATCTAACCTAGGTGCGAATTTCTCAATGGTCTCTGGATTATTTCCTAATCGGCTTTTTTCATTCGTTTTTTCGGTTTATAATTTCTGTATAATAAACAACAATGTAATAACCAATGTAATAATAAATTTATAATTTCTGTAATTAATAATTATGCAATATTAAATGTAATAAATTTAATTATAAATGTAATAATTATGTAAAAAATAATAGAATCTGTATGTTTAGAACAGGAAGATAGTTTTAAAAATTTGTGCGAATGTACTTAATGAAAATGCCCCTCCTGTCTCGAGAGAATGGAATCTAACCTAGGTGCGAATTTCTTAACGGTCGATCCCTGAACTGATTTTCCCTCTTGTTTTGGTTCATTTGTGTTTCTGTATCCACCCGAGGAGGATGCCAGTGGGCGTCGAAACTGTCGTGGAAATAAACTCTGTCTATTAGAGTGGGTTTTTTATTTTCATATTTTGACCTTCACGTAGAAAAAAGTGAAGTTTTTGCATTTATTAATGGAAAAAAGTCGATGTTTTCCATGTTTTAAGATCCAACTTTTAGACAATCTTTAATGTAGCCCTAAAATATTATAAAAGTGAATGAAATTCATGAAATGATATATACACCAACATTAAATTCTGCAAATTTTAGCTTAAAATTCGCATCATTTAGCCTATTTTTAGATTTAGAAATGAAAATGGGACTATAAATTACGATCTATACGGTTGAATTTTTTTCAAAATATTTAACTGGAATTAGTAATTTTTGGCTATAATATGCATTAGTTTATGGTTTTGTACAATATATATCGAAAACTAGAGAAAAATCGTCAAAAAATTTCACTAAAATTCGTTCCTAATGAAATGAAAATTTTGTACCAAAAAGTGTTCTTCTCCGTGTTTTGAGCACTTTTTGTGAGTTTTTCTTATGACGAAACCTAAACTTATCTTTTTCGATATTTTTCAATCCTATTAGCAACAATTGATAAAAAACTGCTTTATCTTACTGTTTTGAAGAATATAATGCCAAAATAATTAAAAAATCGACATAAAATTTCAATGAAATGTCGATCATAGTAAGGCAAAAAATTGATGGAAAAGTAAAAGTCGATTTTTTCCATGTTTTCAGATCCAATTTTTAGACAAGCTTTAATGTAGCCCTAAAATATTGTAAAACTGAATGAAATTCATAAAATGATACATATATACCAACATTAAACTATATAAATTAGCTAAAAAAACCGCATCATTTAGAAATGAAAATGGGACCATAAATTAGGATCTATACGGTTGAATTTTTTTCAAAATATTTAACTGGAATTACTAATTTTTGGCTATAATATGCTTTAGTTTATGGTTTTGTAAATATATATCGAAAACTAGACAAAAGTCGTCAAAAAATTTCATTAAAATTAATTTCTATTGAAATGAAAATTTTGTACCAAAAAGTGATTTTCTCTGTGTTTTGAGCACTTTTTGATAAAACTTGAACTTATCTCTTTCAATATTTTTCATTTGAATAAGAAACTATTAATAAAAAACTGCTTTATCTTACTGTTTTCAACAATATAATGCCAAAGTAATTCAAAAATCGACGTAAAATTTCACTGAAATGTCGATCATAGTAAGGCAAAAAATTAATGGAAAAAGTCGATTTTTTCCATGTTTTAAGATCCAACTTTTAGACAATCTTTAATGTAGCCCTAAAATATTGTAAAAGTGAATGAAATTCATGAAATGATATATACACCAACATTAAATACTGCAAATTTTAGCTTAAAATTCGCATCATTTAGCCTATTTTTAGATTTAGAAATGAAAATGGGACTATAAATTACGATCTATACGGTTGAATTTTTTTCAAAATATTTAACTGGAATTAGTAATTTTTGGCTATAATATGCCTTAGTTTATGGTTTTGTACAATATATATCGAAAACTAGAGAAAAATCGTCAAAAAATTTCACTAAAATTCGTTCCTAATAAAATGAAAATTTTGTACCAAAAAGTGTTCTTCTCCGTGTTTTTAGCACTTTTTGTGAGTTTTTCTTATGATAAAACTTGAACTTATCTTTTTCAATATTTTTCATTCGAATAAGAAACTATTGATAAAAAACTGCTTTATCTTACTGTTTTCAACAATATAATGCCAAAGAAATTCAAAAATCGACGTAAAATTTCACTGAAATGTCGATCATAGTAAGGCAAAAAATTAATGGAAAAAGTCGATTTTTTCCATGTTTTAAGATCCAATTTTTAGACAATCTTTAATGTAGACCTAAAATTTTAAAAGTGAATGAAATTCTTGAAATGATATATACCAACATTAAATACTATGGAAATTTTAGCTTAAAAATCGCATCATTTAGCCTATTTTTAGATTTAGAAATGAAAATGGGACTATAAATTACGATCTATACGGTTGAATTTATTTCAAAATATTTAACTGGAATTAGTAATTTTTGGCTATAATATGCCTTAGTTTATGGTTTTGTACAATATATATCGAAAACTAGACAAAAATCGTCAAAAACGTCACTAAAATTCGTTCCTAATGAAATGAAAATTTTGTACCAAAAAGTGTTCTTCTCCGTGTTTTGAGCACTTTTTGTGCATTTTACTTATGATGAAACATGAACTTATCTTTTTCAATATTTTTCAATCCTATTAGCAACAATTGATAAAAAACTGCTTTATCTTACTGTTTTCAACAATATAATGCCAAAATAATTCAAAAATCGACATAAAATTTCAATGAAATGTCGATCATAGTAAGGCAAAAAATTGATGGAAAAAGTAAAAGTCGATTTTTTCCATGTTTTCAGATCCAATTTTTAGACAAGCTTTAATGTAGCCCTAAAATATTGTAAAACTGAATGAAATTCATAAAATGATACATATATACCAACATTAAATACTATGCAAATTTTAGCTAAAAAACCGCATCATTTAGAAATGAAAATGGGACCATAAATTAGGATCTATACGGTTGAATTTTTTTCAAAATATTTAACTGGAATTACTAATTTTTGGCTATAATATGCTTTAGTTTATGGTTTTGTAAAATATATATCGAAAACTAGACAAAAGTCGTCAAAAAATTTAATTAAAATTAATTTCTATTGAAATGAAAATTTTGTACCAAAAAGTGATTTTCTCTGTGTTTTGAGCACTTTTTGATAAAACTTGAACTTATCTCTTTCAATATTTTTCATTTGAATAAGAAACTATTAATAAAAAACTGCTTTATCTTACTGTTTTCAACAATATAATGCCAAAGTAATTCAAAAATCGACGTAAAATTTCACTGAAATGTCGATCATAGTAAGGCAAAAAATTAATGGAAAAATATGAAAATAAAAACCCACTCTAATAGACAGAGTTTATTTCCACGACAGTTTCGACGCCCACTGGCATCCTCCTCGGGTGGATACAGAAACACAAATGAACCAAAACAAGAGGGAAAAACAGTTCAGGGATCGACCGTTAAGAAATTCGCACCTAGGTTAGATTCCATTCTCTCGAGACAGGAGGGGCATTTTCATTAAGTACATTCGCACAAATTTTTAAAACTATCTTCCTGTTCTAAACATACAGATTCTATTATTTTTTACATAATTATTACATTTATAATTAAATTTATTACATTTAATATTGCATAACTATTAATTACAGAAATTATAAATTTATTATTACATTGGTTATTACATTGTTGTTTATTATACAGAAATTATAAACCGAAAAAACGAATGAAAAAAGCCGATTAGGAAATAATCCAGAGACCATTGAGAAATTCGCACCTCGGTTAGATTAGGGTAAAGGTAATAATAATAAATGTAAAAAAATGTAAATGTAATAATAAATGCAGTAATTATGTAAAAATATTAGAATCTGTATGTATAGAACAAGAAGATAGTTTTAATTTGTGGGAATGTAGTTATAAGCTGACCCTGTAATAAAATGCCCTTCTGGTTTCGGGAGAACGATATCTAACCTAGGTGCGAATTTCTCAATGGTCTCTGGATTATTTCCTAATCGGCTTTTTTCATTCGTTTTTTCGGTTTATAATTTCTGTATAATAAACAACAATGTAATAACCAATGTAATAATAAATTTATAATTTCTGTAATTAATAATTATGCAATATTAAATGTAATAAATTTAATTATAAATGTAATAATTATGTAAAAAATAATAGAATCTGTATGTTTAGAACAGGAAGATAGTTTTAAAAATTTGTGCGAATGTACTTAATGAAAATGCCCCTCCTGTCTCGAGAGAATGGAATCTAACCTAGGTGCGAATTTCTTAACGGTCGATCCCTGAACTGATTTTCCCTCTTGTTTTGGTTCATTTGTGTTTCTGTATCCACCCGAGGAGGATGCCAGTGGGCGTCGAAACTGTCGTGGAAATAAACTCTGTCTATTAGAGTGGGTTTTTATTTTCATATTTTGACCTTCACGTAGAAAAAAGTGAAGTTTTTTGCATTTATTAATGGAAAAAGTCGATGTTTTCCATGTTTTAAGATCCAACTTTTAGACAATCTTTAATGTAGCCCTAAAATATTATAAAAGTGAATGAAATTCATGAAATGATATATACACCAACATTAAATTCTGCAAATTTTAGCTTAAAATTCGCATCATTTAGCCTATTTTTAGATTTAGAAATGAAAATGGGACTATAAATTACGATCTATACGGTTGAATTTTTTTCAAAATATTTAACTGGAATTAGTAATTTTTGGCTATAATATGCATTAGTTTATGGTTTTGTACAATATATATCGAAAACTAGAGAAAAATCGTCAAAAAATTTCACTAAAATTCGTTCCTAATGAAATGAAAATTTTGTACCAAAAAGTGTTCTTCTCCGTGTTTTGAGCACTTTTTGTGAGTTTTTCTTATGACGAAACCTAAACTTATCTTTTTCGATATTTTTCAATCCTATTAGCAACAATTGATAAAAAACTGCTTTATCTTACTGTTTTGAAGAATATAATGCCAAAATAATTAAAAAATCGACATAAAATTTCAATGAAATGTCGATCATAGTAAGGCAAAAAATTGATGGAAAAAGTAAAAGTCGATTTTTTCCATGTTTTCAGATCCAATTTTTAGACAAGCTTTAATGTAGCCCTAAAATATTGTAAAACTGAATGAAATTCATAAAATGATACATATATACCAACATTAAATACTATGCAAATTTTAGCTAAAAAACCGCATCATTTAGAAATGAAAATGGGACCATAAATTAGGATCTATACGGTTGAATTTTTTTCAAAATATTTAACTGGAATTACTAATTTTTGGCTATAATATGCTTTAGTTTATGGTTTTGTAAAATATATATCGAAAACTAGACAAAAGTCGTCAAAAAATTTCATTAAAATTAATTTCTATTGAAATGAAAATTTTGTACCAAAAAGTGATTTTCTCTGTGTTTTGAGCACTTTTTGATAAAACTTGAACTTATCTCTTTCAATATTTTTCATTTGAATAAGAAACTATTAATAAAAAACTGCTTTATCTTACTGTTTTCAACAATATAATGCCAAAGTAATTCAAAAATCGACGTAAAATTTCACTGAAATGTCGATCATAGTAAGGCAAAAAATAATGGAAAAAGTCGATTTTTTCCATGTTTTAAGATCCAACTTTTAGACAATCTTTAATGTAGCCCTAAAATATTGTAAAAGTGAATGAAATTCATGAAATGATATATACACCAACATTAAATACTGCAAATTTTAGCTTAAAATTCGCATCATTTAGCCTATTTTTAGATTTAGAAATGAAAATGGGACTATAAATTACGATCTATACGGTTGAATTTTTTTCAAAATATTTAACTGGAATTAGTAATTTTTGGCTATAATATGCCTTAGTTTATGGTTTTGTACAATATATATCGAAAACTAGAGAAAAATCGTCAAAAAATTTCACTAAAATTCGTTCCTAATAAAATGAAAATTTTGTACCAAAAAGTGTTCTTCTCGCGTGTTTTTAGCACTTTTTGTGAGTTTTTCTTATGATAAAACTTGAACTTATCTTTTTCAATATTTTTCATTCGAATAAGAAACTATTGATAAAAAACTGCTTTATCTTACTGTTTTCAACAATATAATGCCAAAGAAATTCAAAAATCGACGTAAAATTTCACTGAAATGTCGATCATAGTAAGGCAAAAAATTAATGGAAAAAGTCGATTTTTTCCATGTTTTAAGATCCAATTTTTAGACAATCTTTAATGTAGACCTAAAATTTTGTAAAAGTGAATGAAATTCTTGAAATGATATATACCAACATTAAATACTATGGAAATTTTAGCTTAAAAATCGCATCATTTAGCCTATTTTTAGATTTAGAAATGAAAATGGGACTATAAATTACGATCTATACGGTTGAATTTATTTCAAAATATTTAACTGGAATTAGTAATTTTTGGCTATAATATGCCTTAGTTTATGGTTTTGTACAATATATATCGAAAACTAGACAAAAATCGTCAAAAACGTCACTAAAATTCGTTCCTAATGAAATGAAAATTTTGTACCAAAAAGTGTTCTTCTCCGTGTTTTGAGCACTTTTTGTGCATTTTACTATATGAAACATGAACTTATCTTTTTCAATATTTTTCAATCCTATTAGCAACAATTGATAAAAAACTGCTTTATCTTACTGTTTTCAACAATATAATGCCAAAATAATTCAAAAATCGACATAAAATTTCAATGAAATGTCGATCATAGTAAGGCAAAAAATTGATGGAAAAAGTAAAAGTCGATTTTTTCCATGTTTTCAGATCCAATTTTAGACAAGCTTTAATGTAGCCCTAAAATATTGTAAAACTGAATGAAATTCATAAAATGATACATATACCAACATTAAATACTATGCAAATTTTAGCTAAAAAACCGCATCATTTAGAAATGAAAATGGGACCATAAATTAGGATCTATACGGTTGAATTTTTTTCAAAATATTTAACTGGAATTACTAATTTTTGGCTATAATATGCTTTAGTTTATGGTTTTGTAAAATATATATCGAAAACTAGACAAAAGTCGTCAAAAAATTTAATTAAAATTAATTTCTATTGAAATGAAAATTTTGTACCAAAAAGTGATTTTCTCTGTGTTTTGAGCACTTTTTGATAAAACTTGAACTTATCTCTTTCAATATTTTTCATTTGAATAAGAAACTATTAATAAAAAACTGCTTTATCTTACTGTTTTCAACAATATAATGCCAAAGTAATTCAAAAATCGACGTAAAATTTCACTGAAATGTCGATCATAGTAAGGCAAAAAATTAATGGAAAAAGTCGATTTTTTCCATGTTTTAAGATTCAATTTTTAGACAATCTTTAATGTAGACCTAAAAATTTTGTAAAAGTGAATGAATTCTGAAATGATATATACCAACATTAAATACTATGGAAATTTTAGCTTAAAAATCGCATCATTTAGCCTATTTTTAGATTTAGAAATGAAAATGGGACTATAAATTACGATCTATACGGTTGAATTTATTTCAAAATATTTAACTGGAATTAGTAATTTTTGGCTAATATGCCTTAGTTTTGGTTTTTGTACAATATATATCGAAAACTATACAAAAATCGTCAAAAACGTCACTAAAATTCGTTTCCTAATGAATGAAAATTTTGTACCAAAAGTGTTCTTCTCCGTGTTTTGAGCACTTTTTGTGCATTTTTACTTATGATGAAACATGAACTTATCTTTTTCAATATTTTTCAATCCTATTAGCAACAATTGATAAAAAACTGCTTTATCTTACTGTTTTCAACAATATAATGCCAAAATAATTCAAAATCGACATAAAATTTCAATGAAATGTCGATCATAGTAAGGCAAAAAATTGATGGAAAAAGTAAAAGTCGATTTTTTCCATGTTTTCAGATCCAATTTTTAGACAAGCTTAATGTAGCCCTAAAATATTGTAAACTGAATGAAATTCATAAATGATACATATATACAACATTAAATACTATGCAAATTTTAGCTAAAAAACCGCTCATTTAGAAATGAAAATGGGACCATAAATTAGGATCTATACGGTTGAATTTTTTTCAAAATATTTAACTGGAATTACTAATTTTTGGCTATAATATGCTTTAGTTTATGTTTTGTAAATATATATCGAAAACTAGACAAAAGTCGTCAAAAAATTTAATTAAATTAATTTCTATTGAAATGAAAATTTTGTACCAAAAAGTGATTTTCTCTGTGTTTTGAGCACTTTTTGATAAAACTTGAACTTATCTCTTTCAATATTTTTCATTTGAATAAGAAACTATTAATAAAAAACTGCTTTATCTTACTGTTTTCAACAATATAATGCCAAAGTAATTCAAAAATCGACGTAAAATTTCACTGAAATGTCGATCATAGTAAGGCAAAAAATTAATGGAAAAAGTCGATTTTTTCCATGTTTTAAGATCCAACTTTTAGACAATCTTTAATGTAGCCCTAAAATATTGTAAAAGTGAATGAAATTCATGAAATGATATATACACCAACATTAAATACTGCAAATTTTAGCTTAAAATTCGCATCATTTAGCCTATTTTTAGATTTAGAAATGAAAATGGGACTATAAATTACGATCTATACGGTTGAATTTTTTTCAAAATATTTAACTGGAATTAGTAATTTTTGGCTATAATATGCCTTAGTTTATGGTTTTGTACAATATATATCGAAAACTAGAGAAAAATCGTCAAAAAATTTCACTAAAATTCGTTCCTAATAAAATGAAAATTTTGTACCAAAAAGTGTTCTTCTCCGTGTTTTTAGCACTTTTTGTGAGTTTTTCTTATGATAAAACTTGAACTTATCTTTTTCAATATTTTTCATTCGAATAAGAAACTATTGATAAAAAACTGCTTTATCTTACTGTTTTCAACAATATAATGCCAAAGAAATTCAAAAATCGACGTAAAATTTCACTGAAATGTCGATCATAGTAAGGCAAAAAATTAATGGAAAAAGTCGATTTTTTCCATGTTTTAAGATCCAATTTTTAGACAATCTTTAATGTAGACCTAAAATTTTGTAAAAGTGAATGAAATTCTTGAAATGATATATACCAACATTAAATACTATGGAAATTTTAGCTTAAAAATCGCATCATTTAGCCTATTTTTAGATTTAGAAATGAAAATGGGACTATAAATTACGATCTATACGGTTGAATTTATTTCAAAATATTTAACTGGAATTAGTAATTTTTGGCTATAATATGCCTTAGTTTATGGTTTTGTACAATATATATCGAAAACTAGACAAAAATCGTCAAAAACGTCACTAAAATTCGTTCCTAATGAAATGAAAATTTTGTACCAAAAAGTGTTCTTCTCCGTGTTTTGAGCACTTTTTGTGCATTTTACTTATGATGAAACATGAACTTATCTTTTTCAATATTTTTCAATCCTATTAGCAACAATTGATAAAAAACTGCTTTATCTTACTGTTTTCAACAATATAATGCCAAAATAATTCAAAAATCGACATAAAATTTCAATGAAATGTCGATCATAGTAAGGCAAAAAATTGATGGAAAAAGTAAAAGTCGATTTTTTCCATGTTTTCAGATCCAATTTTTAGACAAGCTTTAATGTAGCCCTAAAATATTGTAAAACTGAATGAAATTCATAAAATGATACATATATACCAACATTAAATACTATGCAAATTTTAGCTAAAAAACCGCATCATTTAGAAATGAAAATGGGACCATAAATTAGGATCTATACGGTTGAATTTTTTTCAAAATATTTAACTGGAATTACTAATTTTTGGCTATAATATGCTTTAGTTTATGGTTTTGTAAAATATATATCGAAAACTAGACAAAAGTCGTCAAAAAATTTAATTAAAATTAATTTCTATTGAAATGAAAATTTTGTACCAAAAAGTGATTTTCTCTGTGTTTTGAGCACTTTTTGATAAAACTTGAACTTATCTCTTTCAATATTTTTCATTTGAATAAGAAACTATTAATAAAAAACTGCTTTATCTTACTGTTTTCAACAATATAATGCCAAAGTAATTCAAAAATCGACGTAAAATTTCACTGAAATGTCGATCATAGTAAGGCAAAAAATTAATGGAAAAATATGAAAATAAAAACCCACTCTAATAGACAGAGTTTATTTCCACGACAGTTTCGACGCCCACTGGCATCCTCCTCGGGTGGATACAGAAACACAAATGAACCAAAACAAGAGGGAAAAACAGTTCAGGGATCGACCGTTAAGAAATTCGCACCTAGGTTAGATTCCATTCTCTCGAGACAGGAGGGGCATTTTCATTAAGTACATTCGCACAAATTTTTAAAACTATCTTCCTGTTCTAAACATACAGATTCTATTATTTTTTACATAATTATTACATTTATAATTAAATTTATTACATTTAATATTGCATAACTATTAATTACAGAAATTATAAATTTATTATTACATTGGTTATTACATTGTTGTTTATTATACAGAAATTATAAACCGAAAAAACGAATGAAAAAAGCCGATTAGGAAATAATCCAGAGACCATTGAGAAATTCGCACCTCGGTTAGATTAGGGTAAAGGTAATAATAATAAATGTAAAAAAATGTAAATGTAATAATAAATGCAGTAATTATGTAAAAATATTAGAATCTGTATGTATAGAACAAGAAGATAGTTTTAATTTGTGGGAATGTAGTTATAAGCTGACCCTGTAATAAAATGCCCTTCTGGTTTCGGGAGAACGATATCTAACCTAGGTGCGAATTTCTCAATGGTCTCTGGATTATTTCCTAATCGGCTTTTTTCATTCGTTTTTTCGGTTTATAATTTCTGTATAATAAACAACAATGTAATAACCAATGTAATAATAAATTTATAATTTCTGTAATTAATAATTATGCAATATTAAATGTAATAAATTTAATTATAAATGTAATAATTATGTAAAAAATAATAGAATCTGTATGTTTAGAACAGGAAGATAGTTTTAAAAATTTGTGCGAATGTACTTAATGAAAATGCCCCTCCTGTCTCGAGAGAATGGAATCTAACCTAGGTGCGAATTTCTTAACGGTCGATCCCTGAACTGATTTTCCCTCTTGTTTTGGTTCATTTGTGTTTCTGTATCCACCCGAGGAGGATGCCAGTGGGCGTCGAAACTGTCGTGGAAATAAACTCTGTCTATTAGAGTGGGTTTTTATTTTCATATTTTGACCTTCACGTAGAAAAAAGTGAAGTTTTTTGCATTTATTAATGGAAAAAGTCGATGTTTTCCATGTTTTAAGATCCAACTTTTAGACAATCTTTAATGTAGCCCTAAAATATTATAAAAGTGAATGAAATTCATGAAATGATATATACACCAACATTAAATTCTGCAAATTTTAGCTTAAAATTCGCATCATTTAGCCTATTTTTAGATTTAGAAATGAAAATGGGACTATAAATTACGATCTATACGGTTGAATTTTTTTCAAAATATTTAACTGGAATTAGTAATTTTTGGCTATAATATGCATTAGTTTATGGTTTTGTACAATATATATCGAAAACTAGAGAAAAATCGTCAAAAAATTTCACTAAAATTCGTTCCTAATGAAATGAAAATTTTGTACCAAAAAGTGTTCTTCTCCGTGTTTTGAGCACTTTTTGTGAGTTTTTCTTATGACGAAACCTAAACTTATCTTTTTCGATATTTTTCAATCCTATTAGCAACAATTGATAAAAAACTGCTTTATCTTACTGTTTTGAAGAATATAATGCCAAAATAATTAAAAAATCGACATAAAATTTCAATGAAATGTCGATCATAGTAAGGCAAAAAATTGATGGAAAAAGTAAAAGTCGATTTTTTCCATGTTTTCAGATCCAATTTTTAGACAAGCTTTAATGTAGCCCTAAAATATTGTAAAACTGAATGAAATTCATAAAATGATACATATATACCAACATTAAATACTATGCAAATTTTAGCTAAAAAACCGCATCATTTAGAAATGAAAATGGGACCATAAATTAGGATCTATACGGTTGAATTTTTTTCAAAATATTTAACTGGAATTACTAATTTTTGGCTATAATATGCTTTAGTTTATGGTTTTGTACAATATATATCGAAAACTAGACAAAAGTCGTCAAAAAATTTCATTAAAATTAATTTCTATTGAAATGAAAATTTTGTACCAAAAAGTGATTTTCTCTGTGTTTTGAGCACTTTTTGATAAAACTTGAACTTATCTCTTTCAATATTTTTCATTTGAATAAGAAACTATTAATAAAAAACTGCTTTATCTTACTGTTTTCAACAATATAATGCCAAAGTAATTCAAAAATCGACGTAAAATTTCACTGAAATGTCGATCATAGTAAGGCAAAAAATTAATGGAAAAAGTCGATTTTTTCCATGTTTTAAGATCCAACTTTTAGACAATCTTTAATGTAGCCCTAAAATATTGTAAAAGTGAATGAAATTCATGAAATGATATATACACCAACATTAAATACTGCAAATTTTAGCTTAAAATTCGCATCATTTAGATTTAGATGAAAATGGGACTATAAATTACGATCTATACGGTTGAATTTTTTTCAAAATATTTAACTGGAATTAGTAATTTTTGGCTATAATATGCCTTAGTTTATGGTTTTGTACAATATATATCGAAAACTAGAGAAAAATCGTCAAAAAATTTCACTAAAATTCGTTCCTAATGAAATGAAAATTTTGTACCAAAAGTGTTCTTCTCGTGTTTTTAGCACTTTTTGTGAGTTTTTCTTATGATAAACTGAACTTATCTTTTTCAATATTTTTCATTCGAATAGAAACTATTGATAAAAAACTGCTTTATCTTACTGTTTTCAACAATATAATGCCAAAGAATTCAAAAATCGACGTAAAATTTCACTGAAATGTCGATCATAGTAAGGCAAAAAATTATGGAAAAAGTCGATTTTTTCCATGTTTTAAGATCCAATTTTTAGACAATCTTTAATGTAGACCTAAAATTTGTAAAAGTGAATGAAATTCATAAATGATATATACCAACATTAAATACTATGGAAATTTTAGCTTAAAAATCGCATCATTTAGCCTATTTTTAGATTTAGAAATGAAAATGGGACTATAAATTAGATCTATACGGTTGAATTTTTTCAAAATATTTAACTGGAATTAGTAATTTTTGGCTATAATATGCTTAGTTTATGGTTTTGTACAATATATATCGAAAACTAGACAAAAATCGTCAAAAAATTTCACTAAAATTCGTTCCTAATGAAATGAAAATTTTGTACCAAAAAGTGTTCTTCTCCGTGTTTTGAGCACTTTTTGACTTATGATGAAACTGAACTTATCTTTTCAATATTTTTCAATCCTATTAGCAACAATTGATAAAAAACTGCTTTATCTTACTGTTTTCAACAATATAATGCCAAAATAATTCAAAAATCGACATAAAATTTCAATGAAATGTCGATCATAGTAAGGCAAAAAATTGATGGAAAAAGTAAAAGTCGATTTTTTCCATGTTTTCAGATCCAATTTTAGACAAGCTTTAATGTAGCCCTAAAATATTGTAAAACTGAATGAAATTCATAAAATGATACATATATACCAACATTAAATACTATGCAAATTTTAGCTAAAAAACCGCATCATTTAGAAATGAAAATGGGACCATAAATTAGGATCTATACGGTTGAATTTTTTTCAAAATATTTAACTGGAATTACTAATTTTTGGCTATAATATGCTTTAGTTTATGGTTTTGTAAAATATATCGAAAACTAGACAAAAGTCGTCAAAAAATTTAATTAAAATTAATTTCTATGAAATGAAAATTTTGTACCAAAAAGTGATTTTCTCTGTGTTTTGAGCACTTTTTGATAAAACTTGAACTTATCTTTCAATATTTTTCATTTGAATAAGAAACTATTAATAAAAAACTGCTTTATCTTACTGTTTTCAACAATATAATGCCAAAGTAATTCAAAAATCGACGTAAAATTTCACTGAAATGTCGATCATAGTAAGGCAAAAAATTAATGGAAAAAGTCGATTTTTTCCATGTTTTAAGATCCAACTTTTAGACAATCTTTAATGTAGCCCTAAAATATTGTAAAAGTGAATGAAATTCATGAAATGATATATACACCAACATTAAATACTGCAAATTTTAGCTTAAAATTCGCATCATTTAGCCTATTTTTAGATTTAGAAATGAAAATGGGACTATAAATTACGATCTATACGGTTGAATTTTTTTCAAAATATTTAACTGGAATTAGTAATTTTTGGCTATAATATGCCTTAGTTTATGGTTTTGTACAATATATATCGAAAACTAGAGAAAAATCGTCAAAAAATTTCACTAAAATTCGTTCCTAATAAATGAAAATTTTGTACCAAAAAGTGTTCTTCTCCGTGTTTTTAGCACTTTTTGTGAGTTTTTCTTATGATAAACTTGAACTTATCTTTTTCAATATTTTTCATTCGAATAAGAAACTATTGATAAAAAACTGCTTTATCTTACTGTTTTCAACAATATAATGCCAAAGAAATTCAAAAATCGACGTAAAATTTCACTGAAATGTCGATCATAGTAAGGCAAAAAATTAATGGAAAAAGTCGATTTTTTCCATGTTTTAAGATCCAATTTTTAGACAATCTTTAATGTAGACCTAAAATTTGTAAAAGTGAATGAAATTCTTGAAATGATATATACCAACATTAAATACTATGGAAATTTTAGCTTAAAAATCGCATCATTTAGCCTATTTTTAGATTTAGAATGAAAATGGGACTATAAATTACGATCTATACGGTTGAATTTATTTCAAAATATTTAACTGGAATTAGTAATTTTTGGCTATAATATGCCTTAGTTTATGGTTTTGTACAATATATATCGAAAACTAGACAAAAATCGTCAAAAACGTCACTAAAATTCGTTCCTAATGAAATGAAAATTTTGTACCAAAAAGTGTTCTTCTCCGTGTTTTGAGCACTTTTTGTGCATTTTACTTATGATGAAACATGAACTTATCTTTTTCAATATTTTTCAATCCTATTAGCAACAATTGATAAAAAACTGCTTTATCTTACTGTTTTCAACAATATAATGCCAAAATAATTCAAAAATCGACATAAAATTTCAATGAAATGTCGATCATAGTAAGGCAAAAAATTGATGGAAAAAGTAAAAGTCGATTTTTTCCATGTTTTCAGATCCAATTTTTAGACAAGCTTTAATGTAGCCCTAAAATATTGTAAAACTGAATGAAATTCATAAAATGATACATATATACCAACATTAAATACTATGCAAATTTTAGCTAAAAAACCGCATCATTTAGAAATGAAAATGGGACCATAAATTAGGATCTATACGGTTGAATTTTTTTCAAAATATTTAACTGGAATTACTAATTTTTGGCTATAATATGCTTTAGTTTATGGTTTTGTAAAATATATATCGAAAACTAGACAAAAGTCGTCAAAAAATTTAATTAAAATTAATTTCTATTGAAATGAAAATTTTGTACCAAAAAGTGATTTTCTCTGTGTTTTGAGCACTTTTTGATAAAACTTGAACTTATCTCTTTCAATATTTTTCATTTGAATAAGAAACTATTAATAAAAAACTGCTTTATCTTACTGTTTTCAACAATATAATGCCAAAGTAATTCAAAAATCGACGTAAAATTTCACTGAAATGTCGATCATAGTAAGGCAAAAAATTAATGGAAAAATATGAAAATAAAAACCCACTCTAATAGACAGAGTTTATTTCCACGACAGTTTCGACGCCCACTGGCATCCTCCTCGGGTGGATACAGAAACACAAATGAACCAAAACAAGAGGGAAAAACAGTTCAGGGATCGACCGTTAAGAAATTCGCACCTAGGTTAGATTCCATTCTCTCGAGACAGGAGGGGCATTTTCATTAAGTACATTCGCACAAATTTTTAAAACTATCTTCCTGTTCTAAACATACAGATTCTATTATTTTTTACATAATTATTACATTTATAATTAAATTTATTACATTTAATATTGCATAACTATTAATTACAGAAATTATAAATTTATTATTACATTGGTTATTACATTGTTGTTTATTATACAGAAATTATAAACCGAAAAAACGAATGAAAAAAGCCGATTAGGAAATAATCCAGAGACCATTGAGAAATTCGCACCTCGGTTAGATTAGGGTAAAGGTAATAATAATAAATGTAAAAAAATGTAAATGTAATAATAAATGCAGTAATTATGTAAAAATATTAGAATCTGTATGTATAGAACAAGAAGATAGTTTTAATTTGTGGGAATGTAGTTATAAGCTGACCCTGTAATAAAATGCCCTTCTGGTTTCGGGAGAACGATATCTAACCTAGGTGCGAATTTCTCAATGGTCTCTGGATTATTTCCTAATCGGCTTTTTTCATTCGTTTTTTCGGTTTATAATTTCTGTATAATAAACAACAATGTAATAACCAATGTAATAATAAATTTATAATTTCTGTAATTAATAATTATGCAATATTAAATGTAATAAATTTAATTATAAATGTAATAATTATGTAAAAAATAATAGAATCTGTATGTTTAGAACAGGAAGATAGTTTTAAAAATTTGTGCGAATGTACTTAATGAAAATGCCCCTCCTGTCTCGAGAGAATGGAATCTAACCTAGGTGCGAATTTCTTAACGGTCGATCCCTGAACTGATTTTCCCTCTTGTTTTGGTTCATTTGTGTTTCTGTATCCACCCGAGGAGGATGCCAGTGGGCGTCGAAACTGTCGTGGAAATAAACTCTGTCTATTAGAGTGGGTTTTTATTTTCATATTTTGACCTTCACGTAGAAAAAAGTGAAGTTTTTTGCATTTATTAATGGAAAAAGTCGATGTTTTCCATGTTTTAAGATCCAACTTTTAGACAATCTTTAATGTAGCCCTAAAATATTATAAAAGTGAATGAAATTCATGAAATGATATATACACCAACATTAAATTCTGCAAATTTTAGCTTAAAATTCGCATCATTTAGCCTATTTTTAGATTTAGAAATGAAAATGGGACTATAAATTACGATCTATACGGTTGAATTTTTTTCAAAATATTTAACTGGAATTAGTAATTTTTGGCTATAATATGCATTAGTTTATGGTTTTGTACAATATATATCGAAAACTAGAGAAAAATCGTCAAAAAATTTCACTAAAATTCGTTCCTAATGAAATGAAAATTTTGTACCAAAAAGTGTTCTTCTCCGTGTTTTGAGCACTTTTTGTGAGTTTTTCTTATGACGAAACCTAAACTTATCTTTTTCGATATTTTTCAATCCTATTAGCAACAATTGATAAAAAACTGCTTTATCTTACTGTTTTGAAGAATATAATGCCAAAATAATTAAAAAATCGACATAAAATTTCAATGAAATGTCGATCATAGTAAGGCAAAAAATTGATGGAAAAAGTAAAAGTCGATTTTTTCCATGTTTTCAGATCCAATTTTTAGACAAGCTTTAATGTAGCCCTAAAATATTGTAAAACTGAATGAAATTCATAAAATGATACATATATACCAACATTAAATACTATGCAAATTTTAGCTAAAAAACCGCATCATTTAGAAATGAAAATGGGACCATAAATTAGGATCTATACGGTTGAATTTTTTTCAAAATATTTAACTGGAATTACTAATTTTTGGCTATAATATGCTTTAGTTTATGGTTTTGTAAAATATATATCGAAAACTAGACAAAAGTCGTCAAAAAATTTCATTAAAATTAATTTCTATTGAAATGAAAATTTTGTACCAAAAAGTGATTTTCTCTGTGTTTTGAGCACTTTTTGATAAAACTTGAACTTATCTCTTTCAATATTTTTCATTTGAATAAGAAACTATTAATAAAAAACTGCTTTATCTTACTGTTTTCAACAATATAATGCCAAAGTAATTCAAAAATCGACGTAAAATTTCACTGAAATGTCGATCATAGTAAGGCAAAAAATTAATGGAAAAAGTCGATTTTTTCCATGTTTTAAGATCCAACTTTTAGACAATCTTTAATGTAGCCCTAAAATATTGTAAAAGTGAATGAAATTCATGAAATGATATATACACCAACATTAAATACTGCAAATTTTAGCTTAAAATTCGCATCATTTAGCCTATTTTTAGATTTAGAAATGAAATGGGACTATAAATTACGATCTATACGGTTGAATTTTTTTCAAAATATTTAACTGGAATTAGTAATTTTTGGCTATAATATGCCTTAGTTTATGGTTTTGTACAATATATATCGAAAACTAGAGAAAAATCGTCAAAAAATTTCACTAAAATTCGTTCCTAATAAAATGAAAATTTTGTACCAAAAAGTGTTCTTCTCCGTGTTTTTAGCACTTTTTGTGAGTTTTTCTTATGATAAAACTTGAACTTATCTTTTTCAATATTTTTCATTCGAATAGAAACTATTGATAAAAAACTGCTTTATCTTACTGTTTTCAACAATATAATGCCAAAGAAATTCAAAAATCGACGTAAAATTTCACTGAAATGTCGATCATAGTAAGGCAAAAAATTAATGGAAAAAGTCGATTTTTTCCATGTTTTAAGATCCAATTTTTAGACAATCTTTAATGTAGACCTAAAATTTTGTAAAAGTGAATGAAATTCTTGAAATGATATATACCAACATTAAATACTATGGAAATTTTAGCTTAAAAATCGCATCATTTAGCCTATTTTTAGATTTAGAAATGAAAATGGGACTATAAATTACGATCTATACGGTTGAATTTATTTCAAAATATTTAACTGGAATTAGTAATTTTTGGCTATAATATGCCAGTTTATGGTTTTGTACAATATATATCGAAAACTAGACAAAAATCGTCAAAAACGTCACTAAAATTCGTTCCTAATGAAATGAAAATTTTGTACCAAAAAGTGTTCTTCTCCGTGTTTTGAGCACTTTTTGTGCATTTTACTTATGATGAAACATGAACTTATCTTTTTCAATATTTTTCAATCCTATTAGCAACAATTGATAAAAAACTGCTTTATCTTACTGTTTTCAACAATATAATGCCAAAATTTCAAAAATCGACATAAAATTTCAATGAAATGTCGATCATAGTAAGGCAAAAAATTGATGGAAAAGTAAAAGTCGATTTTTTCCATGTTTTCAGATCCAATTTTAGACAAGCTTTAATGTAGCCCTAAAATATTGTAAAACTGAATGAAATTCATAAAATGATACATATATACCAACATTAAATACTATGCAAATTTTAGCTAAAAAACCGCATCATTTAGAAATGAAAATGGGACCATAAATTAGGATCTATACGGTTGAATTTTTTTCAAAATATTTAACTGGAATTACTAATTTTTGGCTATAATATGCTTTAGTTTATGGTTTTGTAAAATATATATCGAAAACTAGACAAAAGTCGTCAAAAAATTTAATTAAAATTAATTTCTATTGAAATGAAAATTTTGTACCAAAAAGTGATTTTCTCTGTGTTTTGAGCACTTTTTGATAAAACTTGAACTTATCTCTTTCAATATTTTTCATTTGAATAAGAAACTATTAATAAAAAACTGCTTTATCTTACTGTTTTCAACAATATAATGCCAAAGTAATTCAAAAATCGACGTAAAATTTCACTGAAATGTCGATCATAGTAAGGCAAAAAATTAATGGAAAAAGTCGATTTTTTCCATGTTTTAAGATCCAATTTTAGACAATCTTTAATGTAGCCCTAAAATTTGTAAAAGTGAATGAAATTCATGAAATGATATATACACAACATTAAATACTGCAAATTTTAGCTTAAAATTCGCATCATTTAGCCTATTTTTAGATTTAGAAATGAAAATGGGACTATAAATTACGATCTATACGGTTGAATTTTTTTCAAAATATTTAACTGGAATTAGTAATTTTTGGCTATAATATGCCTTAGTTTATGGTTTTGTACAATATATATCGAAAACTAGACAAAAATCGTCAAAAACGTCACTAAAATTCGTTCCTAATGAAATGAAAATTTTGTACCAAAAAGTGTTCTTCTCCGTGTTTTGAGCACTTTTTGTGCATTTTACTTATGATGAAACCTGAACTTATCTTTTTCAATATTTTTCAATCCTATTAGCAACAATTGATAAAAAACTGCTTTATCTTACTGTTTTCAACAATATAATGCCAAAATAATTCAAAAATCGACATAAAATTTCAATGAAATGTCGATCATAGTAAGGCAAAAAATTGATGGAAAAAGTAAAAGTCGATTTTTTCCATGTTTTCAGATCCAATTTTTAGACAAGCTTTAATGTAGCCCTAAAATATTGTAAAACTGAATGAAATTCATAAATGATACATATACCAACATTAAATACTATGCAAATTTTAGCTAAAAAACCGCATCATTTAGAAATGAAAATGGGACCATAAATTAGGATCTATACGGTTGAATTTTTTTCAAAATATTTAACTGGAATTACTAATTTTTGGCTATAATATGCTTTAGTTTATGGTTTTGTAAATATATATCGAAAACTAGACAAAAATCGTCAAAAAATTTAATTAAAATTAATTTCTATTGAAATGAAAATTTTGTACCAAAAAGTGATTTTCTCTGTGTTTTGAGCACTTTTTGATAAAACTTGAACTTATCTCTTTCAATATTTTTCATTTGAATAAGAAACTATTAATAAAAAACTGCTTTATCTTACTGTTTTCAACAATATAATGCCAAAGTAATTCAAAAATCGACGTAAAATTTCACTGAAATGTCGATCATAGTAAGGCAAAAAATTAATGGAAAAATATGAAAATAAAACCCACTCTAATAGACAGAGTTTATTTCCACGACAGTTTCGCGCCCACTGGCATCCTCCTCGGGTGATACAGAAACACAAATGAACCAAAACAAGAGGGAAAAACGTTCAGGGATCGACCGTTAAGAAATTCGCACCTAGGTTAGATTCCATTCTCTCGAGACAGGAGGGGCATTTTCATTAAGTACATTCGCACAAATTTTTAAAACTTATAATAAAACATGAACTTATCTTTCTCAATATTTTCATTCGAATAAGAAACTATTGATAAAAAACTGCTTTATCTTACTGTTTTCAACAATATAATGCCATAATTCAAAAATCGACGTAAAATTTCACTGAAATGTCGATCATAGTAAAAAAAAGGCAAATTAATGGAAAAGTCGATTTTTTCCATGTTTTAAGATCCAACTTTTAGACAATCTTTAATGTGCCCTAAAATATTGTAAAAGTGAATGAAATTCATGAAATGATATATACACCAACATTAAATACTGCAAATTTTAGCTTAAAATTCGCATCATTTAGCCTATTTTTAGATTTAGAAATGAAAATGGACTATAAATTACGATCTATACGGTTGAATTTTTTTTCAAAATATTTAACTGGAATTAGTAATTTTTGGCTATAATATGCCTTAGTTTATGGTTTTGTACAATATATATCGAAAACTAGAGAAAAATCGTCAAAAAATTTCACACTAAAATTCGTTCCTAATGAAATGAAATTTTGTACCAAAAAGTGTTCTTCCGCGTGTTTTGAGCACTTTTTGTGAGTTTTTCTTATGATAAAACTTGAACTTATCTTTTTCAATATTTTTCATTCGAATAAGAAACTATTGATAAAAAACTGCTTTATCTTACTGTTTTCACAATATAATGCCAAAGAAATTCAAAATCGACGTAAAATTTCACTGAAATGTCGATCATAGTAAGGCAAATTAATGGAAAAAGTCGATTTTTTCCATGTTTTAAAATCCAATTTTTAGACAATCTTTAATGTAGACCTAAAATTTTGTAAAAGTGAATGAAATTCTTGAAATATATATACCAACATTAAATACTATGGAAATTTTAGCTTAAAAATCGCATCATTTAGCCTATTTTTAGATTTAGAAATGAAAATGGGACTATAAATTACGATCTATACGGTTGAATTTTTTCAAAATTTTAACTGGAATTAGTAATTTTTGGCTATAATATGCTTAGTTTATGGTTTTGTACAATATATATCGAAAACTAGAGAAAAATCGTCAAATAATTTCACTAAAATTCGTTTCCTAATGAAATGAAAATTTTGTACCAAAAAGTGTTTCTTCTCCGTGTTTGAGCACTTTTGTGAGTTTTTCTTATGATAAAACTTGAACTTATCTTTTCAATATTTTTCATTCGAATAAGAAACTATTGATAAAAAACTGCTTTATCTTACTGTTTTCAACAATATAATGCCAAAGAAATTCAAAAATCGACGTAAAATTTCATGAAATGTCGATCATAGTAAGGCAAAAAAAATGGAAAAAGTCGATTTTTTCCATGTTTTAAGATCCAATTTTTAGACAATCTTTAATGTACCCCTAAAATTTTGTAAAAGTGAATGAAATTCATGAAACGATATATACCACATTAAATACTATGGAAATTTTAGCTTAAAAATCGCATCATTTAGCCTATTTTTAGATTTAGAAATGAAAATGGGACTATAAATTACGGATCTATACGGTTGAATTTTTTTCAAAATATTTAACTGGAATTAGTAATTTTTGGCTATAATATGCTTAGTTTATGGTTTTGTACAATATATATCGAAAACTAGACAAAATCGTCAAAACTTTCACTAAAATTCGTCCTAATGAAATGAAAATTTTGTACCAAAAAGTGTTCTTCTCCGTGTTTTGAGCACTTTTTGTGCATTTTTCTTATGATAAACCTGAACTTATCTTTCAATATTTTTCAATCAATTGATAAAAAACTGCTTTATCTTACTGTTTTCAACAATATAATGCCAAAATAATTCAAAAGTCGACATAAAATTTCAATGAAATGTCGATCATAGTAAGGCCAAAAAATGATGGAAAAAGTAAAGCGATTTTTTCCATGTTTTAGATCTAGTTTTTAGAATCTTTAATGTAGACCTAAAATATTGTAAAATGAATGAAATTCATGAAATATTATATACCAACATTAAATACTATGCAAATTTTAGCTAAAAAACCGCATCATTTAGAAATGAAAATGGGAGTATAAATTAGGATCTATACGGTTGAATTTTTTTCAAAATATTTAACTGGAATTAGTAATTTTTGGCTGATAATATGCTTTAGTTTATGTTTTGTAAAATATATATCGAAAACTAGACAAAAATCGTCAAAAATTTCATAAAATTAATTTCTATGAAATGAAAATTTTGTACCAAAAAGTGATTTTCTCTTGTTTTGAGCACTTTTTGATAAAACTGAACTTATCTCTTTCAATATTTTTCATTCGAATAAGAAACTATTATAAAAAACTGCTTTATCTTACTGTTTTCAACAATATAATGCCAAAGTAATTCAAAATCGACGTAAAATTTCACTGAAATGTCGATCATAGTAAGGCAAAAAATTAATGGAAAAAGTCGATTTTTTCCATGTTTTAAGATCCAATTTTTAGACAATCTTTAATGTAGACCTAAAATATTGTAAAAGTGAATGAAATTCTTGAAATGATATATACCAACATTAAATACTATGGAAATTTTAGCTTAAAAATCGCATCATTTAGCCTATTTTAGATTTAGAAATGAAAATGGGACTATAAATTACGATCTATACGGTTGAATTTTTTTCAAAATATTTAACTGGAATTAGTAATTTTTGGCTATAATATGCCTTAGTTTATGGTTTTGTACAATATATATCGAAAACTAGAGAAAAATCGTCAAATAATTTCACTAAAATTCGTTCCTAATGAAATGAAAATTTTGTACCAAAAAGTGTTCTTCTCCGTGTTTTGAGCACTTTTTGTGAGTTTTTCTTATGATAAAACTTGAACTTATCTTTTTCAATATTTTTCATTCGAATAAGAAACTATTGATAAAAAACTGCTTTATCTTACTGTTTTCAACAATATAATGCCAAAGAAATTCAAAAATCGACGTAAAATTTCATTGAAATGTCGATCATAGTAAGGCAAAAAATTAATGGAAAAAGTCGATTTTTTCCATGTTTTAAGATCCAATTTTTAGACAATCTTTAATGTAGACGTAAAATTTTGTAAAAGTGAATGAAATTCTTGAAATGATATATACCAACATTAAATACTATGGAAATTTTAGCTTAAAAATCGCATCATTTAGCCTATTTTTAGATTTAAAAATGAAAATGGGACTATAAATTACGATCTATATGGTTGAATTTTTTTCAAAATATTTAACTGGAATTAGTAATTTTTGGCTATAATATGCCTTAGTTTATGGTTTTGTACAATATATATCGAAAACTAGACAAATATCGTCAAAAACTTCACTAAAATTCGTTCCTAATGAAATGAAAATTTTGTACCAAAAAGTGTTCTTCTCCGTGTTTTGAGCACTTTTTGTGCATTTTACCTATGATGAAACCTGAACTTATCTTTTTCAATATTTTTCAATCAATTGATAAAAAACTGCTTTATCTTACTGTTTTCAACAATATAATGCCAAAATAATTCAAAAATCGACATAAAATTTCAATGAAATGTCGATCATATTAAGGCAAAAAATTGATGGAAAAAGTAAAAGTCGATTTTTTCCATGTTTTCAGATCCAATTTTTAGACATGCTTTAATGAAGCCCTAAAATATTGTAAAACTGAATGAAATTCATAAAATGATACATATATACCAACATTAAATACTATGCAAATTTTAGCTAAAAAACCGCATCATTTAGAAATGAAAATGGGACCATAAATTAGGATCTATACGGTTGAATTTTTTTCAAAATATTTAACTGGAATTACTAATTTTTGGCTATAATATGCTTTAGTTTATGGTTTTGTAAAATATATATCGAAAACTAGACAAAAGTCGTCAAAAAATTTCATTAAAATTAATTTCTATTGAAATGAAAATTTTGTACCAAAAAGTGATTTTCTCTTTGTTTTGAGCACTTTTTGATAAAACTTGAACTTATCTCTTTCAATATTTTTCATTCGAATAAGAAACTATTAATAAAAAACTGCTTTATCTTACTGTTTTCAACAATATAATGCCAAAGTAATTCAAAAATCGACGTAAAATTTCACTGAAATATCGATCATAGTAAGGCAAAAAATTAATGGAAAAAGTCGATTTTTTCCATGTTTTAAGATACAATTTTTAGACAATCTTTAATGTACCCCTAAAATATTGTAAAAGTGAATGAAATTCATGAAATGATATATATCAACATTAAATACTATGCAAATTGTAGCTTAAAAATCGCATCATTTAGCCTATTTTTAGATTTAGAAATGAAAATGGGACTATAAATTACGATCTATACGGTTGAATTTTTTTCAAATATTTAACTGGAATTAGTAATTTTTGGCTATAATATACCTTAGTTTATGGTTTTGTACAATATATATCGAAAACTAGAGAAAAATCGTCAAATAATTTCACTAAAATTCGTTCCTAATGAAATGAAAATTTTGTACCAAAAAGTGTTCTTCTCCGTGTTTTGAGCACTTTTTGTGAGTTTTTCTTATGATAAAACTTGAACTTATCTTTTTCAATATTTTTCATTCGAATAAGAAACTATTGATAAAAAACTGCTTTATCTTACTGTTTTCAACAATATAATGCCAAAGAAATTCAAAAATCGACGTAAAATTTCACTGAAATGTCGATCATAGTAAGGCAAAAAATTAATGGAAAAAGTCGATTTTTTCCATGTTTTAAGATCCAATTTTTAGACAATCTTTAATGTAGACGTAAAATTTTGTAAAAGTGAATGAAATTCTTGAAATGATATATACCAACATTAAATACTATGGAAATTTTAGCTTAAAAATCGCATCATTTAGCCTATTTTTAGATTTAGAAATGAAAATGGGTCTATAAATTAGGATCTATACGGTTGAATTGTTTTCAAAATATTTAACTGGAATTAGTAATTTTTGGTTATAATATGCTTTAGTTTATAGTTCTGTACAATATATATCGAAAACTAGAGAAAAATCGTTAAAAAATTTCACTAAAATTGGATCCTAATGAAATGAAAATTTTGTACCAAAAAGTGATTTTCTCCGTGTTTTGAGCACTTTTTGTGCATTTTTCTTATGATAAAACATGAACTTATCTTTCTCAATATTTTCAATTCTATTAGCAACTATTGATAAAAAACTGCTTTATCTTACTGTTTTCAACAATATAATGCCAAAGTAATTCAAAAGTCGACGTAAAATTACACTGAAATTGTAGCTTAAAATTCGCATCATTTAGCCTATTTTTAGATTTAGAAATGAAAATTTGACTATAAATTACGATCTATACGGTTGAATTTTTTTCAAAATATTTAACTGGAATTAGTAATTTTTGGCTATAATATGCCTTAGTTTATGGTTTTGTACAATATATATCGAAAACTAGACAAAAATCGTCAAAAACGTCACTAAAATTCGTTCCTAATGAAATGAAAATTTTGTACCAAAAAGTGTTCTTCTCCGTGTTTTGAGCACTTTTTGTGCATTTTACTTATGATGAAACATGAACTTATCTTTTTCAATATTTTTCAATCCTATTAGCAACAATTGATAAAAAACTGCTTTATCTTACTGTTTTCAACAATATAATGCCAAAATAATTCAAAAATCGACATAAAATTTCAATGAAATGTCGATCATAGTAAGGCAAAAAATTGATGGAAAAAGTAAAAGTCGATTTTTTCCATGTTTTCAGATCCAATTTTTAGACAAGCTTTAATGTAGCCCTAAAATATTGTAAAACTGAATGAAATTCATAAAATGATACATATATACCAACATTAAATACTATGCAAATTTTAGCTAAAAAACCGCATCATTTAGAAATGAAAATGGGACCATAAATTAGGATCTATACGGTTGAATTTTTTTCAAAATATTTAACTGGAATTACTAATTTTTGGCTATAATATGCTTTAGTTTATAGTTTTGTAAAATATATATCGAAAACTAGACAAAAGTCGTAAAAAAATTTAATTAAAATTAATTTCTATTGAAATGAAAATTTTGTACCAAAAAGTGATTTTCTCTGTGTTTTGAGCACTTTTTGATAAAACTTGAACTTATCTCTTTCAATATTTTTCATTTGAATAAGAAACTATTAATAAAAAACTGCTTTATCTTACTGTTTTCAACAATATAATGCCAAAGTAATTCAAAAATCGACGTAAAATTTCACTGAAATGTCGATCATAGTAAGGCAAAAAATTAATGGAAAAATATGAAAATAAAAACCCACCTAATAGACAGAGTTTATTTCCACGACAGTTTCGACGCCCACTGGCATCCTCCTCGGGTGGATACAGAAACACAAATGAACCAAAACAAGAGGGAAAAACAGTTCAGGGATCGACCGTTAAGAAATTCGCACCTAGGTTAGATTCCATTCTCTCGAGACAGGAGGGGCATTTTCATTAAGTACATTCGCACAAATTTTTAAAACTTATAATAAAACATGAACTTATCTTTCTCAATATTTTTCATTCGAATAAGAAACTATTGATAAAAAACTGCTTTATCTTACTGTTTTCAACAATATAATGCCAAAGTAATTCAAAAATCGACGTAAAATTTCACTGAAATGTCGATCATAGTAAGGCAAAAAATTAATGGAAAAAGTCGATTTTTTCCATGTTTTAAGATCCAACTTTTAGACAATCTTTAATGTAGCCCTAAAATATTGTAAAAGTGAATGAAATTCATGAAATGATATATACACCAACATTAAATACTGCAAATTTTAGCTTAAAATTCGCATCATTTAGCCTATTTTTAGATTTAGAAATGAAAATGGGACTATAAATTACGATCTATACGGTTGAATTTTTTTCAAAATATTTAACTGGAATTAGTAATTTTTGGCTATAATATGCCTTAGTTTATGGTTTTGTACAATATATATCGAAAACTAGAGAAAAATCGTCAAAAAATTTCACTAAAATTCGTTCCTAATGAAATGAAAATTTTGTACCAAAAAGTGTTTTCTTCCGCGTGTTTTGCACTTTTTGTGAGTTTTTCTTATGATAAAACTTGAACTTATCTTTTTCAATATTTTTCATTCGAATAAGAAACTATTGATAAAAAACTGCTTTATCTTACTGTTTTCAACAATATAATGCCAAAGAAATTCAAAAATCGACGTAAAATTTCACTGAAATGTCGATCATAGTAAGGCAAAAAATTAATGGAAAAAGTCGATTTTTTCCATGTTTTAAGATCCAATTTTTAGACAATCTTTAATGTAGACCTAAAATTTTGTAAAAGTGAATGAAATTCTTGAAATGATATATACCAACATTAAATACTATGGAAATTTTAGCTTAAAAATCGCATCATTTAGCCTATTTTTAGATTTAGAAATGAAAATGGGACTATAAATTACGATCTATACGGTTGAATTTATTTCAAAATATTTAACTGGAATTAGTAATTTTTGGCTATAATATGCCTTAGTTTATGGTTTTGTACAATATATATCGAAAACTAGACAAAAATCGTCAAAAACGTCACTAAAATTCGTTCCTAATGAAATGAAAATTTTGTACCAAAAAGTGTTCTTCTCCGTGTTTTGAGCACTTTTTGTGCATTTTACTTATGATGAAACATGAACTTATCTTTTTCAATATTTTTCAATCCTATTAGCAACAATTGATAAAAAACTGCTTTATCTTACTGTTTTCAACAATATAATGCCAAAATAATTCAAAAATCGACATAAAATTTCAATGAAATGTCGATCATAGTAAGGCAAAAAATTGATGGAAAAAGTAAAAGTCGATTTTTTCCATGTTTTCAGATCCAATTTTTAGACAAGCTTTAATGTAGCCCTAAAATATTGTAAAACTGAATGAAATTCATAAAATGATACATATATACCAACATTAAATACTATGCAAATTTTAGCTAAAAAACCGCATCATTTAGAAATGAAAATGGGACCATAAATTAGGATCTATACGGTTGAATTTTTTTCAAAATATTTAACTGGAATTACTAATTTTTGGCTATAATATGCTTTAGTTTATGGTTTTGTAAAATATATATCGAAAACTAGACAAAAGTCGTCAAAAAATTTAATTAAAATTAATTTCTATTGAAATGAAAATTTTGTACCAAAAAGTGATTTTCTCTGTGTTTTGAGCACTTTTTGATAAAACTTGAACTTATCTCTTTCAATATTTTTCATTTGAATAAGAAACTATTAATAAAAAACTGCTTTATCTTACTGTTTTCAACAATATAATGCCAAAGTAATTCAAAAATCGACGTAAAATTTCACTGAAATGTCGATCATAGTAAGGCAAAAAATTAATGGAAAAATATGAAAATAAAAACCCACTCTAATAGACAGAGTTTATTTCCACGACAGTTTCGACGCCCACTGGCATCCTCCTCGGGTGGATACAGAAACACAAATGAACCAAAACAAGAGGGAAAAACAGTTCAGGGATCGACCGTTAAGAAATTCGCACCTAGGTTAGATTCCATTCTCTCGAGACAGGAGGGGCATTTTCATTAAGTACATTCGCACAAATTTTTAAAACTATCTTCCTGTTCTAAACATACAGATTCTATTATTTTTTACATAATTATTACATTTATAATTAAATTTATTACATTTAATATTGCATAACTATTAATTACAGAAATTATAAATTTATTATTACATTGGTTATTACATTGTTGTTTATTATACAGAAATTATAAACCGAAAAAACGAATGAAAAAAGCCGATTAGGAAATAATCCAGAGACCATTGAGAAATTCGCACCTCGGTTAGATTAGGGTAAAGGTAATAATAATAAATGTAAAAAAATGTAAATGTAATAATAAATGCAGTAATTATGTAAAAATATTAGAATCTGTATGTATAGAACAAGAAGATAGTTTTAATTTGTGGGAATGTAGTTATAAGCTGACCCTGTAATAAAATGCCCTTCTGGTTTCGGGAGAACGATATCTAACCTAGGTGCGAATTTCTCAATGGTCTCTGGATTATTTCCTAATCGGCTTTTTTCATTCGTTTTTTCGGTTTATAATTTCTGTATAATAAACAACAATGTAATAACCAATGTAATAATAAATTTATAATTTCTGTAATTAATAATTATGCAATATTAAATGTAATAAATTTAATTATAAATGTAATAATTATGTAAAAAATAATAGAATCTGTATGTTTAGAACAGGAAGATAGTTTTAAAAATTTGTGCGAATGTACTTAATGAAAATGCCCCTCCTGTCTCGAGAGAATGGAATCTAACCTAGGTGCGAATTTCTTAACGGTCGATCCCTGAACTGATTTTCCCTCTTGTTTTGGTTCATTTGTGTTTCTGTATCCACCCGAGGAGGATGCCAGTGGGCGTCGAAACTGTCGTGGAAATAAACTCTGTCTATTAGAGTGGGTTTTTATTTTCATATTTTGACCTTCACGTAGAAAAAAGTGAAGTTTTTTGCATTTATTAATGGAAAAAGTCGATGTTTTCCATGTTTTAAGATCCAACTTTTAGACAATCTTTAATGTAGCCCTAAAATATTATAAAAGTGAATGAAATTCATGAAATGATATATACACCAACATTAAATTCTGCAAATTTTAGCTTAAAATTCGCATCATTTAGCCTATTTTTAGATTTAGAAATGAAAATGGGACTATAAATTACGATCTATACGGTTGAATTTTTTTCAAAATATTTAACTGGAATTAGTAATTTTTGGCTATAATATGCATTAGTTTATGGTTTTGTACAATATATATCGAAAACTAGAGAAAAATCGTCAAAAAATTTCACTAAAATTCGTTCCTAATGAAATGAAAATTTTGTACCAAAAAGTGTTCTTCTCCGTGTTTTGAGCACTTTTTGTGAGTTTTTCTTATGACGAAACCTAAACTTATCTTTTTCGATATTTTTCAATCCTATTAGCAACAATTGATAAAAAACTGCTTTATCTTACTGTTTTGAAGAATATAATGCCAAAATAATTAAAAAATCGACATAAAATTTCAATGAAATGTCGATCATAGTAAGGCAAAAAATTGATGGAAAAAGTAAAAGTCGATTTTTTCCATGTTTTCAGATCCAATTTTTAGACAAGCTTTAATGTAGCCCTAAAATATTGTAAAACTGAATGAAATTCATAAAATGATACATATATACCAACATTAAATACTATGCAAATTTTAGCTAAAAAACCGCATCATTTAGAAATGAAAATGGGACCATAAATTAGGATCTATACGGTTGAATTTTTTTCAAAATATTTAACTGGAATTACTAATTTTTGGCTATAATATGCTTTAGTTTATGGTTTTGTAAATATATATCGAAAACTAGACAAAAGTCGTCAAAAAATTTCATTAAAATTAATTTCTATTGAAATGAAAATTTTGTACCAAAAAGTGATTTTCTCTGTGTTTTGAGCACTTTTTGATAAAACTTGAACTTATCTCTTTCAATATTTTTCATTTGAATAAGAAACTATTAATAAAAAACTGCTTTATCTTACTGTTTTCAACAATATAATGCCAAAGTAATTCAAAAATCGACGTAAAATTTCACTGAAATGTCGATCATAGTAAGGCAAAAAATTAATGGAAAAAGTCGATTTTTTCCATGTTTTAAGATCCAACTTTTAGACAATCTTTAATGTAGCCCTAAAATATTGTAAAAGTGAATGAAATTCATGAAATGATATATACCCAACATTAAATACTGCAAATTTTAGCTTAAAATTCGCATCATTTAGATTTAGATGAAAATGGGACTATAAATTACGATCTATACGGTTGAATTTTTTTCAAAATATTTAACTGGAATTAGTAATTTTTGGCTATAATATGCCTTAGTTTATGGTTTTGTACAATATATATCGAAAACTAGAGAAAAATCGTCAAAAAATTTCACTAAAATTCGTTCCTAATGAAATGAAAATTTTGTACCAAAAAGTGTTCTTCTCCGTGTTTTGAGCACTTTTTGTGAGTTTTTCTTATGATAAACTTGAACTTATCTTTTTCAATATTTTTCATTCGAATAAGAAACTATTGATAAAAAACTGCTTTATCTTACTGTTTTCAACAATATAATGCCAAAGAATTCAAAAATCGACGTAAAATTTCACTGAAATGTCGATCATAGTAAGGCAAAAAATTAATGGAAAAAGTCGATTTTTTCCATGTTTTAAGATCCAATTTTTAGACAATCTTTAATGTAGACCTAAAATTTTGTAAAAGTGAATGAAATTCTTGAAATGATATATACCAACATTAAATACTATGGAAATTTTAGCTTAAAAATCGCATCATTTAGCCTATTTTTAGATTTAGAAATGAAAATGGGACTATAAATTACGATCTATACGGTTGAATTTATTTCAAAATATTTAACTGGAATTAGTAATTTTTGGCTATAATATGCCTTAGTTTATGGTTTTGTACAATATATATCGAAAACTAGACAAAAATCGTCAAAAACGTCACTAAAATTCGTTCCTAATGAAATGAAAATTTTGTACCAAAAAGTGTTCTTCTCCGTGTTTTGAGCACTTTTTGTGCATTTTACTTATGATGAAACTGAACTTATCTTTTCAATATTTTTCAATCCTATTAGCAACAATTGATAAAAAACTGCTTTATCTTACTGTTTTCAACAATATAATGCCAAAATAATTCAAAAATCGACATAAAATTTCAATGAAATGTCGATCATAGTAAGGCAAAAAATTGATGGAAAAAGTAAAAGTCGATTTTTTCCATGTTTTCAGATCCAATTTTTAGACAAGCTTTAATGTAGCCCTAAAATATTGTAAAACTGAATGAAATTCATAAAATGATACATATATACCAACATTAAATACTATGCAAATTTTAGCTAAAAAACCGCATCATTTAGAAATGAAAATGGGACCATAAATTAGGATCTATACGGTTGAATTTTTTTCAAAATATTTAACTGGAATTACTAATTTTTGGCTATAATATGCTTTAGTTTATGGTTTTGTAAATATATATCGAAAACTAGACAAAAGTCGTCAAAAAATTTCAATTAAAATTAATTTCTATGAAATGAAAATTTTGTACCAAAAAGTGATTTTCTCTGTGTTTTGAGCACTTTTTGATAAAACTTGAACTTATCTCTTTCAATATTTTTCATTTGAATAAGAAACTATTAATAAAAAACTGCTTTATCTTACTGTTTTCAACAATATAATGCCAAAGTAATTCAAAAATCGACGTAAAATTTCACTGAAATGTCGATCATAGTAAGGCAAAAAATTAATGGAAAAAGTCGATTTTTTCCATGTTTTAAGATCCAACTTTTAGACAATCTTTAATGTAGCCCTAAAATATTGTAAAAGTGAATGAAATTCATGAAATGATATATACCCAACATTAAATACTGCAAATTTTAGCTTAAAATTCGCATCATTTAGCCTATTTTTAGATTTAGAAATGAAAATGGGACTATAAATTACGATCTATACGGTTGAATTTTTTTCAAAATATTTAACTGGAATTAGTAATTTTTGGCTATAATATGCCTTAGTTTATGGTTTTGTACAATATATATCGAAAACTAGACAAAAATCGTCAAAAAATTTCACTAAAATTCGTTCCTAATGAAATGAAAATTTTGTACCAAAAAGTGTTCTTCTCCGTGTTTTGAGCACTTTTTGTGATTTTTTTATGATGAAACCTGAACTTATCTTTTTCAATATTTTTCAATCCTATTAGCAACAATTGATAAAAAACTGCTTTATCTTACTGTTTTCAACAATATAATGCCAAAATAATTCAAAAATCGACATAAAATTTCAATGAAATGTCGATCATAGTAAGGCAAAAAATTGATGGAAAAAGTAAAAGTCGATTTTTTCCATGTTTTCAGATCCAATTTTTAGACAAGCTTTAATGTAGCCCTAAAATATTGTAAAACTGAATGAAATTCATAAAATGATACATATATACCAACATTAAATACTATGCAAATTTTAGCTAAAAAACGCATCATTTAGAAATGAAAATGGGACCATAAATTAGGATCTATACGGTTGAATTTTTTTCAAAATATTTAACTGGAATTACTAATTTTTGGCTATAATATGCTTTAGTTTATGGTTTTGTAAATATATATCGAAAACTAGACAAAAGTCGTCAAAAAATTTAATTAAAATTAATTTCTATTGAAATGAAAATTTTGTACCAAAAAGTGATTTTCTCTGTGTTTTGAGCACTTTTTGATAAAACTTGAACTTATCTCTTTCAATATTTTTCATTTGAATAAGAAACTATTAATAAAAAACTGCTTTATCTTACTGTTTTCAACAATATAATGCCAAAGTAATTCAAAAATCGACGTAAAATTTCACTGAAATGTCGATCATAGTAAGGCAAAAATTAAT
>JAJOZX010013590.1:67500-88167 GCA_023014485.1 Bathynomus jamesi | reverse complement strand
TGGAAAGGTTAAGTTCTAAATGACGGTTTTGTTATGAATGTATTTTTTCTTACAATTTTTTAAATAAACCGAATTAAGGTTCCTGAGAGAAATAACAGCTTTTGACTGGACTAGAATAACCGAATAACCTGACACTGGAACAAAATTTCAAGCATTCTCAAGTACTGTACACTAAAAGATATATTCAACATAAACTTTCCTCTTTAATCAAAAGCAGTGTTTAAACTAATACAACAACCAGCGGATTATCCCAGCACTCACTGTGAGTATTAAACGCAAGCTACTCTCTTTAAACAATGGAAAACTGATATTATCAAACAGAAATACAAAAATTACTGTAACAGACTTAATGCAGTCATTAAAAAAGCAAAAGCAGATCATTATTGTTAAAAAAATCCAATCCAAAACGGCTATAGTACACTCTTAAAGAGTTAATTAACACAAAGAAGGTTAAAACAAATCCCTTGGCCTGCCTCACAACGTGAACATTCTTACAGTGACCCCAAAACATAGCCAAGTTATTAAACAAATTCTTTGCAAAAAATATCGGCTCCAGTACTGCCGCCTCGATTCCAATTACAGACACTACCGACAGTACATGACACACCCAAATCCAAACTAATTTTACTTTGATCCAATCCTACCAAACCATATCTCTCTAGCAATAAAAAATCTAAAAATAAAGATTCTGACATCAATACAATTCCGGTAAAAATATACAAATTAGTATCCGATGAAACTGCAATTCCACTCAGTAAGCTAATGAATGAATCAGAACACTAGGTATATTCCCTATAGGTTAAACAAACTCACGAAGCGGGGTTGGCTTTGTTTTAATGCGCACAAATCATTACTACAGGGGTAAATTGCTACCCCGCGGGCCCCGGCGCGGGGTGGTCTAAAAGAAGCCAGAGTATGTCCTGTATTTAAGTTGGGAAATCCAAAACACTCCATCCAATTATCGCCCCATTTCCGTATTGCCAACGTTGAGTAAAGTATTTGAAAAAATATTACTATTACTATTACTATCACTTTTCACTTCAATTTCAATTTTTTATGTAATAAATAAGGTAAATGCCATTAATTTTGCCTAGAAAGCCTCCATGCTTCCAAGGGCATATTCACATGAGAGTACTGTGAATATATTAATGTCATATCAAATATCTAAAAATTGTAAACTCTGTCACTTCTATTCTTTTCTGAATAAAGATTTTGAATTTTGAATTTAAGTCTTAAATATATTTTTCTTCCAGTATCAAAAAGCCAAAACCTTGATAATCAAAATTAATTGAAAACCATCCAATAATCCTATGATATCGTTATTCTTCAGAGTAAATTATGTTTAATTTTAAATTAGAACATTGATGTTCAGAATTATCCATTTGATAACTGAACGTGAATGACTTGAATTGTAGCTGCGTATAAATAAGTTATAATTTATCTATCGCTTAATGCAGCGGTTCTCAAACTTTTTCTTCTTCTGTACCCCTTGAATTCTGACACGGGATTTTCTGGATTTTCGAGAGAAATAGAGAATTTTTACTTTCTTTACGACCGTGTGACTCGTGGCTGTTTGTTAATCGTATGTAAAATTAAAAGGGTTATATTTTCAAGACCCCTTCGCGTACCCCCTAAGATTTCCTCGCATAACCCTGTGGGTACGCCATACCCCAGTTTGAGAACCACTGGTTTAATGGAAATAAACATTTAGTAATTTATTTTCAAGCGTATATTAATTAACAAATTTAGAAAACAAAACAAATTCGAACCCATTTGATCTTAATTATAGTCACAATGAACTTGATTAAATATAGTAATCAGATAAATTGAAACTGCACCTGTCCTTTTAATGGAACTAAGAATTCATTAAGTTTTTACTGATTGCATCTGTATAAGGCGGAATTAACCGAGACCTCTAACAAAATTTATGTTCATTTGATTGGTAATTATGAACGCAATAAATAACTAATGTTATGGTTAAATATTTACTTCTTCTTCTAATAGAATGAACGGCTGTTAAATTTTAATATCACACACACACACACACACACACACACACACACACACACACATATATATATATATATATATACATATGAAATAGGATCCCTCCTAAGGAGACGTAATTTTACATTTAGGATAAAAACGAAGACGTAGAGCAAGAAAGTCATTATATTTGGCTGCAGCCGACGTTTCGGGCAACTCTACCCATTTTCAAGGCCTAATAAATAAAAAGCTAAAATTAATGCATGACAAAAAAAAAAAATATACGAATGTCAAAACAAACTAATTCATAGCACAAAATAAAACCACTTAAAGAATAAAAATTAAAAAGCGTAAAACAAGCATAAGCCAAAACAAAAATTAAAAATTATATACATGACAAATAACACATGATAAAAGTAAACTTTAAAACTAAAAACATTCAAACAAATTAGTTAAAAACTTCACTAATAAAAAGTTAAATGAAAAGACACAAAAGTGCACGAAACATACCATGCTCACTTGACATCCTCAAACAACTGAGGCGAAAAGGAGACAGGGTCAAGGGGAAAAACAGAAAATTTAGTTGGTAGGCATTCTAATTAATATAAAGGGGGTAACAGCTAGAATCAATATTTAAGCTGGAGTTCAGAAATTTAATGCACAAAGATTCATAAATACGGAGAGAGGACGGACATTTTAATGATTTAAGAATTTTAAAGTTATTAACGGAAATATCAACTTTACACTTAACAGAATGATTTCTAATGGCAGACTGTTCCTTTTTAGATAAAACTTTTCCTGTCCTATGGCTAATACCCATATGGGAGCAAAATCTTGCCTGCAAAGAACGAACTGTGCTGCCAACGTAGTTCCCCTGGGAACACCCAGGGCAGGTAAACAAATAAACGACAGAACAGTTCATCGCAGGGGGATTTTGTCCTTACAACGGAAAAAACATTCAAGGGTATTATTATTCACAAAGCAACCTTAAAATCAGTGTGAAAATAAAATTTCCTCACCACACTCAACAATTGCTTTTTCACAAAAGTGTTAAATTGGTAGAGATCAGGTAAAACAAGATATTTACAATTCTTAGGAACATCATACGTTGGGATAAGTTTGGGGGAATAAACATTATTAAGTAATTTACCAATAATACCTTGTACAAGAACCCGTGGAAAACCATTTTTTGGCTGCAGCCAAATATAATGACTTTCTTGCTCTACGTCTTCGTTTTTATCCTAAATATATATATATATATACTTACTTACTTACTTTATGTTACTTTATGCGAGTTCGAACGACGGTTCAGGATCGACCTGCGGTCGACCCCTCTGTAGCATCCCGCCTCATTTGCAGAATTTGGTGAAGGAAGGAATTGCTGTCTGATCTCCTCCTGCCCTCGTAGCCAGCCACGTATGGCTGGTCAGGGGCTTTGCAGAGGAATCTGTCCAGCTGGTTCTTGAAGTTATTCAGGTCGGTGTGCTGGAGATTCCTTACTTCTTTTAGTAGGGCATTGAAAAGCTTTGGGCCTCGCATTCTGAGGGTATTTTCCATCCTTGTTTTCATGGCCATTGTCCCATCGCAGCTGGGACAATACAAAATCTGCTCTTCTCTCATTCCAGTTTGTTTCTATTTCATTTCTAAGGTAGGGGACAGAGCCATCAAGTATTTTCCATATGTATATTATTGTGTACCGCTCGCGCCTTCTTTCGAAAGAATAGAGTTTCAGGGATTGTAGTCGAGACCAGTAGTCTTCATCTTCCGTTTCCTCTCTTAGACGTAAAAGTCCTTTGTATAGCTTCATTGTTAACAATATCTCGTTTTCTGTATGGGCTTGTGAGTTCTGACGGAGCAATATTCAGTTACTGGTAGGACTAAACTCTTCCATAATTTGAGCATGATGTTTGCTTTTCTGCTGCGGAAACTCCTCCAGATGATTCCCATTATTTTTCTAGCCGTTGCAATTTCGATGTTAAATTCTCTCTGAATTCTTCATCCAACGACATTTTACTCCAAGATCCCTGACTTGTGGATTTGGTGTTATCTGTTTGGCTTGCAGAGTTTTGTACCCTTTCTTCTGAAGCTCTTTTTTATTACCATATCTTAGAAGTTGGAATTTGATTCCATATATATATGAAAATGAAAATGAAAACGTTTATTGGCAGACTATAGTCCATATGACAAATATTATTAATACAATGACAGTTCATACACTAAGGATAAAAATATATACAATTGATTAGAAATAATACTGCACTGTCGAAGTTAAGTGGAGCTACAGACAGACGTTTTCGTACCAAAAAGTCCATAGCTTAGAGGATAAATGGCAGGACTCATGGATAGCTTGGATGATCGGGTTGGTTGATTTTTTAATTCTTTGCATTAGACTGTGTTGAGCACGTCTTGTTACCTCCGGGAAGCTCGGAACATTGCGGGTTGCAAACATTTGCGAAGCTGAGCATCTCGGGGGTAATTTATGTAAGAGTCTAAACGACCTGTTGTACAGCAAATTTAGGGTTCTGCCAGAACCTTTTTTATAATTCACCCAGAGTTGCTGACCGTATATATTACTGCAGAAAGTACGAAAGAGTGTGTCTTTAGCTTCACTTGTACAGAAACGAAAGTTCCTTATGGTCATATTCGCTTTAGCACACAGGCTTCGAGATTGTTTTCTTATATCCTAGTCATCACTCAAGGAGCTGGTAATAGTTTGACCCAAATACTTAAACTCTTGTACTTCCTCAATTACTTCACCATTCATTTTAAACCTTATATCAGCTGGCTGATTACAGCTTTTAGGATGAAATTGCATAACCTTAGTTTTTGTCACATTAAAAAGAATATCATGTTTCTGCGAATACACTTCGCAGACTTTTAGTAGCCGATCCAGACCTTTAACAGAGGGACTTATTAACACCATATCATCGGCATAAACTAAGTTATTTATCCTTGTGTTATCTATACAACATCCTACTGTTGCCTCATTAAGTGAAGCAATTAATCCGTCAATATACACATTAAACAACATAGGGGAGAGCAAGGAGCCTTGTCTCACCCCACAAGAGGAGCCAAAACACTCGGATAGTACATTGCCCCACCTAACAGTGAAAGATTGGTGGGAATACCAAAATTTCAATAAATTTAATATGTACATGGGAACCTTCCTGTCTTCTAGTTTTGCAAATAAAATATTGTGGTTCACCCTATCATATGCCTTACTTTTATCAAGGAAACAGCTATAAATGGTTGAATTACTGTCAATGTATTTAGATATTGTTTCTTTAAGTACATAGATACACAGGTCAGTTGAGTGGGACCTTTTAAAGCCAAACTGATTAGGAGATGTCCATAGGAAATCATTTAATCGGAGTAACAAGAGTTTTTCTAGTAGTTTCGAGAAGCAGGAAGCGACAGCAATAGGCCTGTAATTATTGCTGGACAGAATGTCTCCATACTTATTTTTGACCAGGGGCAAGATATATACCCTCATGAACTCTGCAGGGATATAGCTATGAGCAAGCATGGCTGATAGGAGCAATGATATATGCAGACATACTACGTCATTTGCATATTTTAAGTGCTCATTCGATAAGTCATCTACCCCTGACGCAGAACCAGTCTTTAACTCTTTAATTAACCTCTTTACTTCAGAAAATGATATCAAAATATTTTCCCTTGTCCCTCCCACAATCGTTTCGCTGCAATCTATCTTAAGATTATCCCTACTCACACTATTAAGAATGTTAGAGTAGTGGTTTTTCCACAGCTTTGCAATTTCATCGTCCCCCGACACCCCATCGATTGTCGGAGGGAGGACATTTTTGACACCCGTTTGATTCTTAACAAATTTCCAAAATTTGTTATTATCGTTATTTATGCGAGCTTCACAGGCTTTTGATGCTCGAATAGACTCTTCTTCCTCTTTACATCGCCTTATGGCCGCCTTATACTGACCCCGACTTCTACACATATTTATGTATACTGGTCCTAATCTGGGTCTACCATGAAAGCACCACAAATCGTAGGCGTCTTTCGATTCCCTCTTCAGGGGGCAATAAAATCATTGCATCCAGGAATAACCTTAGTATGATAGTTGTAAGATTTAATCAAGGGGCTTCCTGCTTCTCTTAACAGGGATATTATCTTACTATAATACCTATCTATGAGTTTACAGTGAGAATCATTTGAGCAAGGATTATTACAGCCAAGGTGCAAAATTTCTAAATTATTAAAGAGGTGACATGTTCTGTCTTTGTATTCTATTCTCTGCTGCATATTAACATTGAACCAATCGACGCGATTATTCTTACCTATATATTATATATAACACTGTGTAATGAATTCTTAATAAATTACGTTCACAGTTTCTCAAAAAAGTTAAAATTAAAACTTGTAAAACTTAAATTGGCGTGTATGTGATTAGTCCACGTGTTGGTTTACGTCGTCGTCGTCGGCCTAGGCAAGCTACGGCTTGGGACCATAGCGCATCTATCCGGTATAGGTTAACCTGGATGATGTAGCCATAAGCACTGCCGCTAGTTAAGTGCCAACCAGTGATTATCTCACTAGCCGTATTGAGTCCGTTAGGCGAAACTGCGACAGTACCAAAGGTGGAAAATATAACCTTTGGTTTTCTATTATTTATTTGCAAAATGGACATGGTATTAGATTAAAATAAATATTTGAATATAAATAATTAACTGACAATTGTGATATATAATTAATTATGTTTACATACAATAAAATAATATAGTATACATAAAATTAGTATTAATGTGGTTCACAATTGAATTATAATGGGGTAACTAATTTAAAATGAATTTATAACTATTCCGAAATTCAAGACGGTAAAATTAACATTTATCTTGAAACTAAAATAAGAGTATTCACTACACACTCCCCCACCAGAGAGGAAGTTCAAAGAGTTCCGAACGACACAGATTTCCGCTGAACCTTTTTGGTAGCTACTTGTACCTCACTTAAGGTTGATTCCAAAAACGCAGGCTTAAGACGATCGATAGAAACCTTGTCGACCTTGGAACCGCGCTGGATGAGAAATGATTTGCGCGTACGTCGGAGAACTTCATAGGGTCCGTCATATGGACATTGGAGAGGCCGTTTTGGGACAGGTACACGAACGAAAACGTGGGTGCAAGACTGGAGGGCTGGGGAAACAAAGATGTTCTGTTGGCTAGTCAATCGAGGGGAACAGGCTGAAGGGACTGCATGTGAGAGGAAAGTGTCTGAGCGAATTCCGTAGGATCACATGACTTATCCCTGCAGTGAAATAGCCACCTGGTAGCCGCAGTGTTGTTCCATAGACTAGTTCAGCCGCTGTAGTCTTCAGATCACTCTTAAATGCAGAGCGAATACCAAGCAACACGAGTGGAAGCTTATCCATCCAATGGGAGTCTTCGTGACACATAAGGGATGACTTCAGCTGGCGATGGAAGCGTTCGACGAGGCCGTTAGCTTGCGGATGATACGCACAGGTATGCGCATGTACTGTACCCAACAAGCTGGTAAACTTCTTCCAAAGCGAAGACTCAAATTGGCGACCTTGGTCAGTGATGACTTTTGTCGGCAATCCAAATCTTGATACCCATCCATGAAGAAAGGCTCTTGCAACAGTGTCCGCTTGGCTATCAGGAAGTGGGATGGCTTCAGGCCATCTGGAAAAGCGGTCGAGACAGGTGAGCAGATAACGTTGGCCTTGAATCACTGGAAGAGGGCCAACAATGTCTACATGAATTACCTCAAATCGCTGGGATGGGGCGGAAATGCGTCAAAGGGGGACCTGGTGTGCCTTTGGACTTTGGCACGCTGGCAGGCAAGGCACGTTTTGGTCCAATGTTTGACATCCTTCCGCATCGAGGGCCAAACAAAGCGAGAGGTAACCAGGTGTTGCGAAGCACGGATACCAGGATGGGAGGGGTTATGAAGATCCGTGAAGACTGCTTGTCTGTGACATGGAGGGACATAAGGGCGAATAGCAGCTGTTGATACGTCGCAATAGAGGGGCACAGACAATCCTGGCATACTCATTTTCTTGAGGGAAAGTGAGTGAGTGGAGTCTTCTCTGAGCAGGTCTTGTAGTTCCGTATCCTTATCTTGATCCTGTGCAATAGCATTCCACAGTGTAGAGGTGAGGGTAACAGAAGTAATCTCTATTCTTGAAAGTGCATCCGCTGGAGTGTTCAAGACACCTTTGATGTGGCGGATATCTGTGGTAAATTGCGAGATATAATCGAGTTGCCTGATGACTCTGGGAGAGTGGTTACAGCTGTTTTTATTGAAGACAGTGACCAAAGGTTTGTGGTCGGTAAAAACACAAAACTCTCGGCCTTCAAGGAAATGTTGAAAATGCTTCACGTTTAAGTAATAGCAAGAAGTTCACGTCCGAAAGCACTATAACGCGTTTGGGCTGGCTGCAGCATTTTCGAGTAAAATGCGATGGGTGCTTGTTGACCGTTAATGGTTTGTTCCAACACTCCACCGATCGCAACATCTGATGCATCGACCGTCAGAGTTAGGGGGGCATCACTGATAGGAAATGACAGAGACAATGCACTATTGATAGCATTTTTGGCATTGTCGAACGCCTGTAAACTATCGCTACACCATAACAATTTCGTTACCTTGCGTTTGTGTGTGATCATAGCGTGTAGAGGAGCAAGAACACTAGCACAGTTTTTAATGAACTTGTGGTAATAATTTACCAAACCTAGAAACCGACGTAACTCACGCTGATTTATTGGCATAGGGTAATTTTTATCACTTCCACTTGTCCTGAAGGGGGGGTAATTCCGTGCTGCGAAATCGTCGTGTGACCAAGAAATTCCAAGGTTGGCTGTGCAAAACACACACTTAGATGCATTAATAGTAACACCGTATTGTTCTAAACGTTGAAAGAGGAGTGAAAGATGTTCCTTATGTTCCTCTTCCGTTGAGCTGGCCACAAGCAAATCATCGATGTAGGCATAAACAAAGTCTAAGCCTCTGGTGACTCATCTATAAACCTCTGAAAGGTTTGCGCAGCATTCCGTAGCCCGAACGGCATCTTCACAAATTCGAATAACCAAATGGTGTACAAACTGCAGTCTTGGGAATATCCGAAGGCTCTACGGGAAGTGGTGGAAAGCTTAACGAGATCTATTTTACTGAAGATAGATTTGCCGTGGAGAAGAGAAGTAAAGTCTTGGACATTTGGTACCGGATATCGGTCCGGGATGGTTGTCGAATTCAAAACCGGTAATCCCCACATGGTCTCCAGTCTCCTGACTTCTTCTGGACCAGGTGTAGGGGAGAGGACCAACTGCTTTTGGAAGGTCTTATTATCCCAAGATCCATCATAAGCTGGAATTCCGATTTGGCAGCTTTCAGTTTGTCCGGGCAAGACGTCTGGGTTTTGCAAACACAGGGGGACCTTTTGTTGTAATGTGATGGGTAATGGTGTGCTTAATGGTATCACCATCTGCATCGGTTGAAGAATTCCGGATATCGCTGGAAAAGGCACTGGTACATGGAATTAGGGGGAACGAGGGAAAGTGCAGAGTTCGAGGCGTCCGGAAGGGCAACCTGTTTGGCAAGAACAGAAAGCAGTGTGGCCTGTCGCATAAGCGTCGCTTGTCAAGATCCACCAGGAGTTTGAAATGCTGGAGGAAGTCAGCGCCGATTATGGGATGCCGCACTTGAGCACAGATGAAAATCCATTTGAAGGATCGGTGAAGGCCCAAGTTTAGTTCACGCGACTGAGTACCGTACGTGGGTATGCGTGAACCGTTAGCAGCGTATAGAGGTGGAGACTCCGAGTGCGTATGACCAGATTTTTGAGGGAATACACTGACTGACGCTCCGGTATCGACCAAGAAATTGACACCAGAGTTCCTGTCCTTTATGAATAACAGGTTGGCAGTGCGAGTACTAGACGCCATTAGGACTCGCTGCTGGGGTTTTCCGACGAAAAATTGCAAGGGGAGATGCACTTCCTAGCCTTCTTTCCAAATTTCGAGTGGTAGAAGCAGATCTTCCCGGAACTCGAACGATGCCTCTTCGTAAATCTTGACCGAGAATGGCTTCTTTGCCGTTGATTTTGTAGCAGAGAACAAACGTGGTTGAGTTGTTGACTTAACTCTTTCACTTTCAACTCCAGTTCCGATTGTGTGTTCACGTTGTTGACCGGAGCTGTGTCAATCTCCACTACTTTGTCGGCAGTTTCTGCTAGTTTATCAACTGGAGTAGCAGGATCCATAGTGGCCAAGACACGCTGAGCTGATGGAGGAAGTTTCTGCAAGAACAACTGTCTAAAGATGTCCTTATCGAAGGTTTGTGCGCGTTCGCCTAGAGCGCACTGCATAGCCCTCAGCATTTGAGTGGGCTTACGGTCTCCAAGTTCTTCTTTGAGATTAACTGATGTAGTTTCTCACGCTCGGAGACAGTGGTGCGGCACAGGATGGCAGACTTCAGATCGTTGTATGGGTCCTCACTCGTGGAAGTAGATACGATGACGTCACGGACTTCAGAGATGATGCTCGCTGGTAGAGAGGACAAAACATGATCGTATTTCGTCCTGCTAGCGGTGATCCTTCCCAAGTTGAATTGTGATTCCACTTGGTGGAACCAAATAAATGGATCACCCGGCCAGAAGACGGGGAGCTTTACGCTCAAGTGGGAGATGGCACCAGCGTCGTCAGGCATCTTCTCCTATGCTTGCTGACGTACAAGCAAGACGACAAGTTCCCAACGAAGGAGTGGAGGTTGAGACGAGCGCAGGCACAGAGCACACGGGCAGGGGTGAGGGGCAGAGGGCACGAGCGACATTACAGTCTGGTCCTAGTCGCTCGGGTGAAGGGGGTGGTGATGGGCACGAACGACGTTACAGTCTGGTCCTAGTCGTTCGGGTGAAGGGGGTGATGGGCACGAACGACATTACAGTCTAGTCCTAGTCGTTCGGGTAGAAGGGGTATCCAGCTCCGGGTCACCAATTGTTGGTTTACGTCGTCGTCGTCGGCCTAGGCAAGCTACGGCTTGGGACCATAGCGCATCTATCCGGTATAGGTTAACCTGGATGATGTAGCCATAAGCACTGCCGCTAGTTAAGTGCCAACCAGTGATTATCTCACTAGCCGTATTGAGTCCGTTAGGCGAAACTGCGACAGTACCAAAGGTGGAAAATATAACCTTTGGTTTTCTATTATTTATTTGCAAAATGGACATGGTATTAGATTAAAATAAATATTTGAATATAAATAATTAACTGACAATTGTGATATATAATTAATTATGTTTACATACAATAAAATAATATAGTATACATAAAATTAGTATTAATGTGGTTCACAATTGAATTATAATGGGGTAACTAATTTAAAATGAATTTATAACTATTCCGAAATTCAAGACGGTAAAATTAACATTTATCTTGAAACTAAAATAAGAGTATTCACTACACACGCATTCTGGAAAAATGTATCAATAACATAGAGCCGATGGTGAACTGCAGCGCGTGTTTCAAAGCATGTAGCAGCGTGACCATTTTGATTTATTATACAATATATCACTCTAATAAGTGTAATGAAGCTTGTAATTATGTCACAATTTTTTTAATATATATATATATATATATGAAAAATTATTTCACGAAAGTGACACGTAAAAATATTTATGATGAATAAAACCACGAAGGGAAAGAAACACAAAGGGGTGCTCAAGCGCTTTCTCTGTGTTCCTGAGGATGTCATTAGACGAAAGCGCTTGAGCACCCCTTTGTGTTTCTTTTCCCCTTCGTGGTTTTATTCATCAATATATATATATATATATATATATTATATATATATATATATATATATATATATAAAATCATCGATGCATTCATAGTTTAAGTGGACGTATGAAGAGTTAAACATCATTTTACACAGAGCACCATTCCGCCCATACGCCCATTTCAGGGTACGAGCAGCTGGCAGCAGCATTGTCAAGCAAATAAGGGATCAACGTGCAGTACTGACGAGGCTTTCGTACGTGGTTCATTACCAATGCAATAATACTCTGTGTTAATCTAGTTCAAAGAACATCCATATCCTCATTCAGTTGATTAAAATTTTCGTTAGCGTGCATTGCAGACACCCCTCCCAGTCATTATCAGTCCCGGTGCATGATTCTTCAGGAGCAAGAAGCGCCGCAAGTTTGTGTTTCATCCCCCAAAGCAGCAGAAATTTACACGCACCAATCACAGTCACACTCGTACTACATTAGGCTTGCTCTACAGAAACTGGACCAAAAACCACAAGTATCAGCAACCGCAAACCGTCCGTACACAGGCCTGTACACTATATTGTTTACAATAATATTATATATTGTATAATCTGTAGACTGAACACAGAAATTTGTGTTTATGAACTCGAACTGAATATAATTTAAAAAAAACTACGTCTTACGGTAAATAACCTCCAAAAACCTAAACCCAGAATAAGATTCGGAAAGCTTTTAATACCTTACCTTTTCTTTATTTTGCAGTCACGATTTCAATATTTCTTCAGTATACTTCTTTATAATCCAGTTTAATCTCTCCGTCCTCATTCCCGCAAATATAGTTGAGTGTTTTCCACCATTCCCCTTATTAATGCTACTATCATAAACATTATTATTATCATCCCAGGGTAAAATAGCTGATGGGCGCGCAATTGGGTTTCTGTCTTTTTCTATGCACTTTCCCAAATCAGAAAACTTTTCTGCGATTTAGAATTCTCACTTCGAGCATTCCCACTTCCGGATCGAGGGTTCATCATTATTATTATATTATTATTATTATTATTATTATTATTATTATTATTATTATTAACATTAATACAGTTATTGCAAAAAAACTTCACTTTTTCTACGTGAAAGTCACAATATGATAATAAAAACCCACTCTAATAGAGAGAGTTTATTTCCACAACAGTTTCGATGCCACTAGCATCCTCTTCTGTATCACCCGAAGAGGATGCTAGTGGCATCGAAACCGTTGTGGAAATAAACTCTGTCTATTAGAGTGGGTTTTTATTATAATACAGTTATTATTCTTTTATTATTAATTCTGAACAGAATACCCTTGTGGTTGTCACTCCAGTCCGCTTTCAACTGTTTTAATTTTGCCTGTTGTTTATTTCCAAAATTTTATCGTCCCATTATCTCTCAACCAACTATACTTCGTGATTTTCCACGCTCCATTTCCCTTCACGCTTCCACTTCCATATCTCATTACATAACTATTTGATGTGCTCGAAACTGTGTTTTATATGTGTAATCTTATACCATTGTTCGCCTATTCACTTTTAATTGCCATCTGATTTCTTATTCCTTAATTATGTTTACTGACTGAAATTATTTTCTTTGTAGTATAACGACTAAAGACTTCTATATCGTAAATGTCAAAAGTCAGTTTATTTTTATTATATTTGTACTCTTATATGGTTCCCATATTTTTTTTATCTCTTTATATACTTTCTCTGTACACACGAACACACACAAGGAAATAAAAATGATTCCAGGGCTTTTCATGTATTCAGCAGTACACCTCATCAGGGAGCACACACACACACACACACACACACACACACACACACACACACATTCGTACGATGTATATGACATACAGTATATTCAAATTATTAAAGAATTCATTAGTCTTTATGTACTGTATTTGTCAGTCAATTTTCAAAGTTTGACTGAACATGATACAACTTTTCCAGATTATACTGTATTCATTGTGTGTGTGTGTGTGTGTTTATACAATTTACGTGATACCTCTTTCTCTTAATGAATAAACCATATTTATTAATGTACTCAAGGAATCTGAGCATAAAGAGGGAACAACCAATTACATACGAGTATTCTAAATTGAACATTCAAACTAAAGAATAAAGGTACCTAAATTGCGAGTTAGCCTTATTTTTTTGTTATATCTTTAGCAATAAAACGTTCAGACAATTTGTTCTACGCCGAGATATAGATGCACAATTCTCTTCTGTCGCCGATTCGGATCTCGAATGGTAAATAATGTATTCAGCCATTCTTTACACTAATCTATAGGTCCTATTGTTGTTTCTTAATGAATTTAGGCTTCAGAATGGCACTCACATATATATTAAGGTAGCAAGAACGGTTAAAATGAAAGGAAGATATATATATATATATATATATATATATATATATATATATATACATACATATACTGTATATGGTATCTATATAAATAAGAGGAAAGAAAAAATTCGAGAGAAAGAGAAGCAGACTCAGTTCCACAAAAGGAAACGAGTTGTTGCAATATTTAATAGGTACAAAGATAACAACAATAGGAAAGTGACCGTGACAGACAAGATCTAATTGAAAAACAGAGAGAGAGAGAGAGAGAGAGAGAGAGAGAGAGAGGCTAAAAAAGCCCCAAAGATCCACTCTAGGTTAGCTCAAGAAATTGAGAAAAAGAAGAAAAAAGCAAATGAAAAAAAGAATACTGAAAACTGAAATCATACTTACACTTGTAGATGCGTAAAGTTTTCATACAAGAATAGTGGTTGTATTGAAAAATTCAAATTCAAATTCAAAATCTATTCAGAAAAGAATACAAGTAACAGAGTTGTACAATTTTTAGATATTTCATATGACATTAATATATTCACAGTACTCTTATCTGAATATGCCCTTGGAAGCATGGAGGCTTTTTAGGCAAAGTTAATGACATTTAGTTTATTTATCACATAAAAAAGTGAAACTGGTCAAGTGATAGTAATAGTGATAACAAAAATAATAATAATAATAACAATAATAATAATAAATACAATATAAAGTTTACAAAATGTTATATAATTTTAAATTAAATAGTTTATTGTGTATTAATAGAAAAAAAATGAAGCTTGATAAACAAAGATAAAACGAATAAATTACGAAATTAAAAGTGCTTAATGAAATTATCATAATGTATTTTAAATAGTTGATAATAAAATGGGAACTTCGTTTCTATACTAAAAATGGCAGTAATAAACTTATACATCAGTAGGAGCTAATGAGGTACTTTTTTAGTGATTTGCGGAATACAGTTAATGATGAAGCCTGCCTGATATGCATGGGAATTGCATTCCATACATCTGCTCCTTTGAAAGAGTGCATTTCCTGCAGTTTCTATTGTATAATAGTTAGGGTTGTGTATAAAATCAGTGGGCAGTCTGGTGTTATAACGATGGTGTATTTGAGGGGGGGGGGGGGTGATTGCTGTTTGAATGGGTGGTGTATGTCGATTTTTACTGATAACTTTGAACATTTTGACAGAAAACACTGAATTTGTATAAGTCATTTAGTTTCAAAATATTTAGCTCTTTAAACAGTGGAGAAGTGTAACTTTTCTGTTGTCATTATTCGACATTTTCATGAATTACTTCCAAAGGATGTTTTACATATTTCTTTGAGCTAGCCCATGTTCTCGTGCAATATAATAAATGTGGATGGAAATTTAGTTTTCCGTCTAAATTAATGCCAAGTACTTTAACCTCATTCACCCTTGCAAGAGTAGTATTACCAATTTTTATTTGACAGTTTGTATTAATATGTTCTGTGGTAATAATCATATTAATCATATAAGATGACTTTGTCAGGTTTAATAAAAGTTTATTACCACACATCCATTTATACACATTTTCTAACTGCCTGTTCGTTTCATTGACCAGAAAGTTTGAGTTATGATGGGAAGAAGTAAGTATGGTATCATCTGGCTATTGTACGCAATTTAATTTAGTTGAGAGATGAAAATCGTTGACGTGAATTAGAAATAATAATGGTCCAAGAATAGATCCTTGTGAGACTCCACTTGTTAGCATCGTCTTGTCGGATAAATTATATCCTTTAATTGATGTACTGATGACGACTTGACAGATGATTTAAACCAATCGAGGATATTTCCTCTTATTCTGTATATGTGAAGTTTATTCAATAAGATCTCATGCGAAAGTTTACGAGATGCTTTTGGCAAGTCGAGAGAAATCAAGGCAGTGTTTTTTGCTGTTTAAGTCCTGACACATATTTTCTAATAGCATGTTCATTAGGGTGTATCATGCTCAGGTCGAATATTGAAAAACTTGGAATTTCAAGATTGGCAGTATTTAAGTGTTCAAAATCGCACTTTTTTGTCGAAAAATGGGATATTTGGCCAATTTCAAAGACTTGCTAGCCTCAAATGACCTTCATATGTTCCATATTGTTCACATACACCCTTAAGCATTTCTAGGGGCAGGCTTGGACCCATTTAAGATCAGCCAAAGTGGTTCATAACCCCTAAAATAACCAAAATCACCCAAAATGGCCCAAAACTAAGGAATTGTATGATTTTTAGTCTCCTATACACCACATTTGCCGGCTGTTCGTTTCATCAGGCAGAATATTTTTGTTCTTCTTTCTTGATCTTGCATTTTCTTTTTTTTAGAAATGTCTCCACCAATTTTTATTTATTTTCTTTTCGGCATCACTGAGTGTGATGGCAGCTGCCCCCATCTTTCCGCAAGCTGCTATGACGCTCAACCTTTTTTTTACAATTGCAATGCTTCTTTAATATTTGTATAAGTCCCTCCTCCACCCCTAGCTTGTAATAATATGCTGGTCAACTGAATGTTTTGAGATTTTTTCTTCTGAAAGCATCTTGATTTGTCTAGCAGGTCTTGTAGAGATCTAAAACATGTTCATAATGTCTCTGTGATCAATCCTAGCACAAACAAAACCATCTCTTCTCTCTTGCCCATACACTGCATGAGCTGCAGCTGAAACTTCCTGGACTGCTCTTTCACAGCTTTGATTGTGAACTGAGAAGTTCTCAACTACAAGTGGAGACCTGAGAAGCTCCTCAACTTCTCCTCTTGACATCTTACAAGTGAAGCGTAGCTCATACAGTTTCTCCTTATCCCAATTAATCAGAGTAATTGGAGAAGTGGCATCAAAATTCAGTTTAGGGTTTCTTTGAGTTCTCAGACTCATGCCTCCATACTCAGACTTACTTCTGATCTTCTTGATCATCTCAATCCCCCATGCCCTCTCCTCCTCATCCTCACTGCACAGGAGAGAGGCAGTGAGGTTCTCACTGTGAGCATATGCTCCACGGACTATCACATGAGTGATTATGTTCCTGACTTCAGAGGTCTGGCTTCTCAGTAGTCCCAGAGTGGTCACAATATGGTGAGGTCCATACCTCATGTGATGCTTCACCTTGATCTCAAAATACATCTTGAAGGAGAAGTCCATGCAGAACTTCAGCAGCACCTCCAGCTTCTTCAACACCTTCCTCCTCAGACCATGCTGCCTCATCCACAGCATCAACAGAGCCTCACCTGTAGTCAGCCAGCGTGACTGATTCAGTGGGCCACACTTCAGACCAGCAACTTCCTTGCTTAACTCTCCTGTCTTGATAGCTTTGATCAGTAGGTAGCAGTTCTTCTGGTTAGTGCTAAGGTTCTGTACAATGTCTTCTGGCAGTTCAATTATATCTTCTTCTCCTGGCAGAGCCTTGAAGCTAAAGTTGGCAGGTATGTCATTGATCTTCTCCAAACGTTTTCCTATTGGGCCACTGAACCCAGACGTGTGCGTGTAGGGATCATCAAGCTTGATGATCATGTGCCTGAGGCTGAGTTCATTAATATGCAACTGGCATGTCAGCCAGTGACATTTGTGACCTAGCAGTCTCTCCAAGTGAATGATGGCTCCTCCATCAGGTCCTGTGTTTGTGTTGGTGGAGTCACCACCAAGGACCACAATAGTATCTTTAGCACCATGAGCACTAATCCACTCAAACAGAGCCTGAGCTATTTTCAGTGCAGGTTTCTCATTTTCTTCAGGTTCTTCTGGTGTACAATGGAAGAGATACTTCCCCTCAGGTTCCCAGGTAACACTATAGTGCTCTTCAGTTGTAATATCAGGATGGAAGCGGCCACTTTCTTCATTGTGCCTCATGATCTTTGTCTTCTTATCTTGTTTTCCATCAAATAAAATTCCCTTGATCTTCTCTCCCTCTGTCCTTTTCTCCAGGGCCTCCACCGAGGCACCTATTACAGACTCCTTGCCCCTCCACATCTTCATCCTGTCAACAGCTAGATATGCCTTATCAGCAGATAGATGGCCAGCTTTGATGAGATCTTGCAAGAAACCAGTTGCATTGGCTGCTGCAGGAGTGTTTGCCACCGTGAACCTGACTGCAGCCGCAGCAGTGCTTGAGATATCCATGTAGTTCCTCCTGGCGGAGGTGGAGACTTTGCCAGTGTTGACACTGGAGCTTGTGCCTGATGCAGTACTGGAAAAATCTGTGTCAGCAGTAGGAGCTGCTCTGCCTGGAGACTCTTGCAAGGAAGTCACCTCATCTTCATCATCATCACCATCATCAGCTCTAAGCAGTTGCTCCTTTTCTTCTTCCTCTTTTCAGTTTCTCTTCTCAGCTGCTTCTGTCCTTCCTCCTTCCTCTTAGGAGCCTTCACCTGCTTCACTGTTTCCTTCACATCAACAGATGCCATCCGGAAGCCAGAAACTTCTGAGGTTTTGATCCTCTGGTAATGGAGCCACTGTAGCTCTAACTTTGGAATCTTCTGTGGCAAAGGACAGTCACAGTTGCCATGAACTCTAGCAGCACAGCCAGAGCAGCCAGATGCTTCAGTTCCACAGAGAGTGATATCATGACTGCAGGTTGTCAAACAATGTATCAAGTTCAGATATTCTCTTCTCTCTCTTTGCAGCCTTCACTCTGCCATTCACTAGGTCAATCATTTCATTCCACCTGACAAGAATCTTCCTGGCAATGGATCTCTCTTGAATGATCACAGGAGGAGTGAACTTGGCATTGCTTTTGCGCCACTGTGCCAGTACCAGTGATGCCAAGTCCTTAGCTAAATCTTGCAGAGGGTACTGAGCTCTCTTCATATCATCCAGAAGCAGCTTCTCTTCCTAGAGGAGGATTCCTCTCTGAAACACAGCTCTCCAGGTTGGAACTTCTGTGGGAAATAACTGCTTGCCTGGACCCACCAGATCACTCAGCTTTGAACCAGAACTTTTTCTGGTCTTTCGTCCTTGCTTAGCCATGGTGGCTACACAATCTTCACCAAGCTTTGTATCTGAAACATATAAAATTATCACAGTGAAACTCCAGTAGCCTATAACAGCTGTTACAATGGTTTTGTTTGGTAAAAAACCGGTCTGTTACATTTGCACTACAGTGTATGTCCTGCTCAGCTGTTCTGTACATAACCAGAAAACGAAAAAGTGGAAATTTGAACACTTAAACGTGATTTTTAGCAAACGTTTAAGAAAATAAACCCCTCCTAAAATTTAATTTTACATAGGAATACATACTGCTGCCAATCTTGAAATTCGCGCTTCAATGAGCATGATACACCCTAATGTTCATGGCATCTTCCGTTGTACTGTATATCCACATCTAAACCAAATTGTGTTTTAGTTAAAATGTATTTGATTAACAATTTAGTAAGTGTATTATACACGATTTTTAAAAATATTTTTACTTAAAGTTGGCAATATGGAAATGGGACGATAATTGAATGGAGTGTTTGGGTTTCCTGACTTAAATACAGGGCACACTCTGGCTTCCTATAGACTCTCAGGGAATATACATAATGTTACTGATTCATTCATTAGCTTACTGAGTGGTGTCGCAATTTCATCGGATACTAATTTGTATATTTTTACTGTCAAAGACTTTATTTTTTAGATTTTTTATTGCTAAAGAGATATCTTTTGGCTTATCGCCATTCCCTCTCTACGACGGTCCTCGGTCCTCCTCCCTCATTTTAAAGTGTAAATATTAGTTTTAATATTGTTATTAATAATGTTAATATTTAAGTAACGACTGTCATATTATAATTCCTACAAATCTTAGTAAACACGTGATATCTATTTTCTTTTATTTGTCATTGGTTATACAACAAATTTTGTTTTATTGTGTGTGTAAGTTTATTTCTTCCAACCTCCATTTTTGTAGGTTAAGTACACTGTTCTTCAGATATATTTCAGAAAGCTAAGTTGGTCATTAAGATTTAATTTAATGTATGGGAGTGGAGAAGCAAGGAGTAGGTGAGAGGGTGGATACTTTTGTTGGGTCTTATGTGTGTGTGGAAAAGATATATTTAGAAGGCCGATGTAGTGGGTACTGAATCATAAAATTGCCAAGCCATGGCGAAAGATTATTTCTGAACAAATTATAAACCGTTCGCGAATTCCGGACTTTTCCATTTTTCTACAGCTTTTACCTTTGAAAAATTCTTTTTAACTGTACAGTAATCCCCCGTTATCCGCAGGTTCGCTATTTGCGGATCCACTAAACTACGCTTAATTAATTAAGGAACAAGCCCACTATCCGCGCCTAAAATCCGTTTAACCGCGGTTTGAAAACGCGACTGCAAAATTCAAATGCCACCGTGAGCACGAAACGCGATTGAGCAATCCAGAATTCATGAAAGAGGACGCAGCTCTTCCTCGCTGAATTCTTTGCAAGGCATTCTAAGGAGAAGGAGGAGGAAGGCCAACCTTTAACCAGCGCATTCCCTCTTGGGAATTTAATTTAATACAGTACCTATTTGAGTTCATGCATTAATTCTATTTGTCCATTCATCATTCTTATTAGTTTACTGTGTTATTAAATCTATTTGTCCATTTATGTTT
>JAJOZX010013590.1:0-62500 GCA_023014485.1 Bathynomus jamesi | reverse complement strand
GAGTTATGTTAAAACACTCGTATATCATGACAAACCCAGGTATCTGACAAAACTCTATAAAAAAATAAAAAATTATTAGACCCATTCCACAGGAGCATCTTGCTAATACTCTAATACATTTTGAGCGTCGAATATACAGTATACAGGGTGTACATAAAGTCAGGATCTATTTTTGTGAAGCACTTGGAAATTATATGGAATTCAATCATAAAATGATAAAGTGGTAACATTTATTAAATAATTAAGAGTAGGATTCGACGTGACGCCCATCAGTATCCCTGCACAGCTCAAATCGTTCCGCAGCATTTCTAAACACATTCTGGAGCATTTGCGGGGTTATGTTATCTGCAGCAGTTCGTATACATGTACGTAAGTTTTCAAGACTCGTAATCTTCGTCTGATAGACGTGCGACTCGATAAAGCCCCATGCAAAGAAATCTAAAGGGGTTAAATCTGGTCATCTCGCTGGCCAAGGTCTGTTGCTTCCGCGTCCGATCCAGCGATTTGGAAAACGTCCATTTAGATAATCCTGAACAATTTTGGCATAGTGACAAGGAGCACCATCATGTTGATAGACGACAGGGATAGGATTGTTAGTACCGTCGTCTATCAACATGATGGTGCTCCTTGTCACTATGCCAAAATTGTTCAGGATTATCTAAATGGACGTTTTCCAAATCGCTGGATCGGACGCGGAAGCAACAAAAGACCTTGGCCAGCGAGATCACCAGATTTAACCCCTTTAGATTTCTTTGCATGGGGCTTTATCAAATCGCACGTCTATCAGACGAAGATTACGAGTCTTGAAAACTTACGTACACGTATACGAACTGCTGCAGATAACATAACCCCGCAAATGCTCCAGAATGTGTTTAGAAATGCTGCGGAACGATTTGAGCTGTGCAGGGATACTGATGGGCGTCACGTCGAATCCTACTCTTAATTATTTAATAAATGTTACCACTTTATCATTTTATGATTGAATTCCATAAATTTCCAAGTGCTTCACAAAAATAGATCCTGACTTTATGTACACCCTGTATTGTAGCAAAGAATGATGTTCATCATGTGGAAGTGTTTTAAATTTGAAGTTTGGAAATGTAAACAACTGTGTATATATATATATATATATATATATATATACAGGGTGGGCCGTAAGTTTCCATACATAGGAAAAATAAACATTTTTTTATGGACAACCATTTTTTTTATATAATATGCTCTACATGGTTGCCATTGTTTTGAAAACACATTTCAATACGTGTTCCCCACTGTTGATGAACACGCATTAGCACAGTTGACGTTATGCTTGTAATGGCGTTGGTGATACGTTCCTTTAGATGATTTATGTCTCGTATCTTTTCCTGATACACCATGGCCTTCAAGTGCCCCCAAAGATAGAAATCAAGGGGGGTGAGATCTGGGATCTGGGAGGCCACTCCACAGGACCACGCCGACCAATCCAAGCATCCGGAAACTGCTGATCCAAATACCGACGCACGTGAAGACCATAATTTAAATTTTCCTATGTATGGAAACTTACGGCCCACCCTGTATATATATATATATATATATATATATTATATATATATGTATAGATATTAATTAATAATTAATAAAAAAAATATGAGTATTTATTTTTGAAGCATTGTTTCTCGATCCCTGCGTACTTTTATTATCTCGTACAAGTAAAACAAATTGGTACTTTGCTAATAGTAAAATGCTAAGTACAGTAATTAATGTTGTATATTGTGTATACATTCAGTACAATGTATAATGAATTTCACTACATACATTTATTAATGTCGATTAACTGAGTTAAGCGACATTGGGTCTATGTCATAATTGGATGGAAGACCGTTCTCTGCGTCCAAATTATGTGGCGACCCGTGGTTCGGATCCCACGTAACGCCGTAGGTCCCCTCCGTCAACGACCTTAGATGTTGCGAAGGAGATTACACAAACCCCATCATTATTATTATCAGATCAAGTAAAGATAAGCACCCTCAGCCTTCTTTAATTAGCCTTATAAGGCTAACTAACGAAAATATCACGACCTAACCTAACCAATCGTCAAGGGCGTACAGTTGACTTAACAATTGGTTAGGTTAGGTCGTGATATTTTCGTTAGTTTAGCCTTATAAGGCTAATTAAGAAGGCTGGGGGTGCTATATCTTTACTTGATCCTTATTATCATTAAGTACTTTCCTGTAGCCTACCACAAGGTATGCTTGGGATTTTGAATATGGCATACTTTTCTGTCCCTGATTGCTACTAACCACTGAAATAAGAGTTGAGAATATCGTAATGTGATTTTTTATCCTCAAGGGCGGTGTTTCTCAACCTACCTGCGTATCGGAGAGAGGGGTGCTCAGACAGATCCCAGTGCTCAGTAAATAAATCAGCCGACATGGAAAACGAAGTTTATTTTTCCAGCGAAAAATTGCAGAAATATGTAAAATAGGACAAAAACGTTTTAAGTGAAAAGCTCATGTAATGTTAAAGTTTTACAGTTGACAAATTATTTTTTGTTAGTTGTAATCTTCATAACTGTCAATATTTTGTATTTCAGTGAGATGTCTGTGCCCGTTTTTACATTTGTTAATATTCTTATATTCGGAGTGAATAGACTTAACAAAAGTAACTCATAGACAGTCAATTTCATTTCTTTGTTTTAACTGCAAACCATTGATGAGAAGCCCAGTTTTCATAAGTATGAAGTTGCAAATTTAATTAAACTTTCAGTGCTTCAGATGCAGTTGTGGATACTCACTTTTTCCGCACTATTCAAAATGTGCACGAGTCTTCTAACGGGAATAAAACTGTAGGGTCTTGCCGAAGAAAGTTCAATCAGTTTTCGTGTAGATTTCGAGCAAGTTTGGCAGACTCTATACTACGACCCTTTCATGAAATACAGGGAAACACAGGTCTAGGGCTTAGAACAGTATTAATATAAAATCTTTTGTAATTTTGTTTTTATAAGATTAGCAGTTATTTTATTGGCTATATTTTTAATCTATATTTCTGGTTTGAAATATAAAAGAAATTGTAAAATATTATTAAGTGTATGCTGTATCCTGTTGTCTAAGTTTAATTAAAAGAAAGTCTATTTTATATTTAAAATACGTTTTATATGTTGTAAAAACATATAAAAAGTAACTTAATGAACCTACTGTGTATATTTGTTTTATATATAAACGTATTTTCTATAGAATAAGACAAAAAATAATGCTCATTGAGTAACACCGTTTCCCGATAAGCGAAGTGAAGACAGTGAGATACAGGGTTCGACTTCCCATTATGTTAGTAATAATCCAGGAGTTAGCGCAAGAGGACGCTTTAGCTTCTGACTCTCTTGTCTGATTATATAAATGCTAATGATAATGATAAGCTTTATTGCAGGATATAAATTTCATAACAGAGTATAATATTCTTAAAGGTAATAAGCGATAAGATAAATCAAACAAAATAATACATTTAAAAACAAACAAACTAAAACTTATGACGAAATGAAAGATAAAATAAGACACTTACTGAGACAAGTAATAATAATTAAAAAACTACCCACTGCTAAGAATACAAATATGATGATAATGATAACGACAATAAAGCCGTTTATTGCAGGAGACAGAACCCTCCCAAACTTAAAAAAAGCTACAGATTTCATCAAGGTAGTCAACAATACAACTAATTAAACAAATAACAATGATACACTAAAGGAGACGAGAAATAATAAAAAAATAGTAATAAGAATTTCATAAAATTAAGAAGTACATGTAATAGAATGGCTGATGCAGAAGTCAAGTGGAGCTATAGACACACACTTTCATACCAAGAGGTCCACAGTCTAGAAGACATAATGCAGACTGATGAATAGCTTGAACAACGGATTGTCTGAATTTTTAATTTTCGCATTAGACTGTATTTGAGCACGTCTTGCTACCTCAGGGAGGCTCGGAACGTTGCCGTTAGGGAACATTTGAGAGGCTGAGCATCTTGGAGGTAACTTATGTAGCAGTCTATAGGGCAGTGATGGCGAACCACTGACCCACGGGTCAAGTACTACCCCACGAGGCAATTTTTAGTGACCCACGAGCTCTTATTTTAAATATAGTATGACTTTAATTTTTAATATTTTCTGCCTTACAGTTTTAAAATTATTTTATTCTCCCACCGAAATAAATAGCTGATAACGTGGACATGTTATTATTATTATTGACAAATGTGTCATCCACATATTCAAAATATTGAATATCCTGAAATCAAACAGAATGAAACGTTGTGGGTCTCAAAAAACATCCATAAGAAGTCAAGCTAAACTAATGTAGGTGACAAAGAAGAACATAGAAAACCGAACACATTCTATAATATCTACAGGGTGTCCATAAAGTCACGCATCATAGGAAAATACATTTATTTTGTTCTATTTATTTATGCGAAATGATTCCCACCAATCTCAAAACATGTTTGTAAACGAAAAGGCAGGTTTCTTTGAATGTTCCTCAACATATTTGGCTTAATGGAAACATAAATAAATAGACATTGCTTATGTTCCTATGATGCGTGACTTTATGGACACCCTGTATTATTAAATCTGAAACATGGATCTTTTCGGTTTGGCGGACTGCTACAAATTTTTACGAAAATTAGCAAATAAATTATTTACGAATTTATATCCTAAGTAATGTCTAATTCCTTACGTAACTTAACTAAACCTAACCTAACCTAACCTAGCCTACCTAACCTAACCAAACCTAACTTACCTTTCCTTAATATAAAATATGTGAATAACTGATTTCCTAATTTTCATAAAAATCTGTAGCAGTCCGCCAAACCGAAAAGACCCTGAAACAGTTATTCGATAAACGCAGTTTGATGATCATCATAACTATTCTTATATCTGAATTAAGTTATTCAGATAAATAATAATTTACAGTAGAGCTTTATCAACTGGCACCTTTGTAAAAAAGGGGAACTTTGTCAAAACTAAGCACAACTTTGTTACTTAAGTCAGTACTTTTAACCTTTCAAAATCAACCGAGTCTTTTTAATGTGTGCTTTGGAAATTTCCCCTATAAAATAAATGAATTGAATTGAAATGTGGAAACATTAGTATAAGTTATAACGTTATAACGCGGAATTCCCTCAAAATCCAAGTTTGAAGAAATATTATAGACAATTTTATTGACGAACTTTTAGCTTCCAAAACTTTAAAAAATATTAAAGTTTAGTCATTGAATTTTAAAAGATCATTTTATTCGTTTTAGATGGAAAGTACCACGTCGTACCAGATGGGAGACTTTTGATACACAGAGTCCAGGCCTCAGATTCACATCAGACCTTCAGATGTCGTGTTCTGCACACGTTGACAGGAAGCACGGCCGTGTCCAATGTTGCTCGGATTATTGTCAATGGTAAATATTCATATTCTCTCTCTCTCTCTCTCTCTCTCTCTCTCTCTCACACATAACTGTGTGTGTGTATATATATATATATATATATATATATATATATATATATATATATATATATATATGCATATTATTTTTATTATTTTTTTCATTGCCCGTATTTTGTAATGAAAAGAGAAAAAGAAAAGTCCAGTATATCTAATAGTGTATTTGATTTTATACTGTTTGGAAATTTTTTTAGAAATTTTTACAAATATATTGTGTTGCGTACGTCGTTCCATGTTGATACTCTTTGTTCTGTACAAGATATTCACAATATAACTTTAAGTGACCAGACAGGGTTAATCGAAGGCCTGTATGTGAAGAGGAATGTTACTCCGTAAAAGTACGGTACTTGTTAGTAAAACTAAAGTAAGGTCTACAAGTCGCATGGGCGGCCATGTTCTGCTCGCACGACAAAAAATATCAATGTTACCTGTGAACTTATTTGGAACCAAGATAATGCACCAGGGAATCTCCAGAATTACAGACATCTCACGACGATCCGTGAAGCGATATAAAAATTCAAGTAAAAGGTGTTGAAGAAGGTAAGAGCGCATGGACAAACGACAGGAATGAAGGAAACAACTGGACAGATACAAACACTTGTTTGAGACGTTTTCGCACCAAGAACCCGTCAACGAAATTTGATATTCAAGTGTGAAGCGTTTTACAGTGGAAATATTCCAGAACAGTCAAAATGACATTGTTTCTGCCATTACGGACAAAAAATAAGAAATAATGATGGTTGGTATGATTTACTTTGTCGGCAAAACTGACCTCGTACTCGTTGAAAGAAACGTGAAAATCGGATCGAAACACTACTGTGAAGTCGTCTCATGTTTGCATGTTACCTTATTAAAGATTAGATGCCAGACTTCACTTCATGCAAGTCACAAGTGAGATTCTACGGACAAATTACGCAGACTTTTTTTTTAACTCAGTCTTTAGTCACAAAACAGACAAGATTTGAATCCTGTTGATTATTCAGTTTGGAGAAACATGCAGGGGATGGAGTACCATGGAACTAGAATCAACAATTTGCAAGAATTGAAGAAGAGGATAATAACACTAACGCTTCATCCAAGTTGCAATTCCCAGTTGCGCTAGAGACTACAAGCTATTGCTGAAGTTGATGATGGACATATTGAACCGTACCATGAGCAGTAACTATCCTTAACGGACCATTCTAACTGAAAGACAAAATAGGAGCAACTTTCCCTGTGTAGTTTAGTAGCGGCAACGAGCATTTTGTATTCACTTACGAAAATATTTAGTACCTCGTACTTTTTTGCGAATTAAAAATGGTATGTCAGTTTGAAGCAAACTGACTTATCTAGCCTTGTAAATCGCGTTTTTATGTTTTATTTGTGATATAATCCGTGAAAATTTGTTCATTTTTCACTCACCACCGTATATTTCTATATATTTCTGTACACTTTCGCGCCGTACCCGAGAACACCACAGATGTTTCTCCGGTAAACGTTATAACCTAATTGAAATGTTGGAGCAAGTGCGATAACCTCTCTCTCTCTCTCTCTCTCTCTCTCTCTCTCATACACATGAAAGGTCATTTAACTAAAAAATGAAACTCATTACCGTTTTTTATCGGAATACTAAATGTTCATGTCTCTTTATTTCCAAACATCGAGGCCCCATTAAAGTGAACTCTCATTTTGACTCATTAAAACGAAAGGTAACAATTAAGTCATTAACTTTTTTCCCTATATAAAACAATTTTATGGTTATGCTTATTTTCTTGGTAGGTAATTAAAACGAAAGCCTCATTAGCGAATACTATCTAACGAAAGGAAGATGCTTATTTCTGTACTGCCTACCCAAAGAACCATTAACTCTAAATAAAGAAATAGGTTATCAGGCTTCTCTTTATTTGCGATAAACGTTGATGAACTTTTGATAATCTGCTACTTCCCTTCCAAAGTACTGTTTCCATGTACGTCATTAATATTTGCTTTATAGGTAGGGGAGGGTATATAATGCGTGGAGGATACGAGAAAAGACGTCCTAGAAAAGTATTTAGAGTCACTACCAACTGATGAACTTCATCACCACTAATAAATGCAAAAAACTTCACTTTTTTCTACGTGAAGGTCAAAATATGAAAATAAAAACCCACTCTAATAGACAGAGTTTATTTCCACAACAGTTTCGACGCCCACTGGCATCCTCCTCGGGTGGATACAGAAAACGAATGAACCAAAACAAGAGGGAAAAAACAGTCCAGGGACCGACCGTTAAGAAATTCGCACCTAGGTTAGATCCCATTCTCCCGACACCGGAAGGGCATTTTCATTAAGTACATTCGCACAAATTTAAAACTATCTTCCTGTTCTACAGTAAACATACAGTTTCTATTATTTTTTTATTTTTTTACATAATTATTACATTTACTATTAAATTTATTACATTTAATATTGCATAAATTATTTATTACAGAAATTATAAATTTATTATTACATTGGTTATTACATTGTTGTTTATTATACAGAACTTATAAACCGAAAAACTAATGAAAAAGGCGATTAGGAAACAATCCAGAGACCATTGAGAAAATTCGCACCTAGGTTAGATACCGTTCTCCCGACACCGGAAGGGCATTTTATTACAGGGTCCGCTATAAGTACATTCCCACAAATTAAAACTATCTTCTTGTTCTATACATACAGATTCTAATATTTTGACATAATTACTGCATTTATTATTGCATTTACATTTTTTTAACATTTATTATTATTACCTTTACCCTAATTATTAAATATATAATATTACCTTTATTATTAAATCTGTTGCATTTATATTTATTTCCACACTATTACTTCCATTATTACATTTACTAAAGCGAGTAAGGAAACAATCCAATCCAGAGACATTTAAGAAATTCACACTTAGGTTCGAACACGTTCCCACGACTCCGTAAGGGATTTTTTGACCAAGAATCTCATTAAAGGGTCTAACTTATAAGTACCTTCGCACAAATTAAAATTATCTACTTTTTCCCTACACACAGATTCTATTATTTTTCTTTTGACATAATTATTACATTTATAAAGTACCTTACTTGATTCCCAATCTATAGCATGATTATTTTGGCTGGCGTGATAAAAAATGGCATTATTAGTATTACAACTTCTGAAGGCATATTTGTGTTCTTTAATACGGGTTTCAATATTTCTTCCAATTTCTCCCACGTATACTAAATCACAACTTTTACAGGGAATGCTGTAGACACAGGCTTGTTCCTCTTTTGCAACGTTATTCCTAACCAATTTACTTTTCACGGTAGACGAATATTTGAACGCCAAAGCAAACTTAAAATCTTTCGTCAACGGTTTTAAACTTTCTAAGCCGGCAATGTAAGGCAAACTCACATACTGTTTTTGGTTAACTGAAGGTTCCCGAGGGGCATAAAAAGATTTTCTGGCTTTAAAATACGCCTTTCTGATAAACCACTCGGGATATTTTAAATCCTCAAACATGTTCCAAATGTTCCATTAGAGTGTCTATTAGAGTGGGTTTTTATTTTCATATTCATCACCACTTTTATTTTGTTTATTCCTGTAATTATTAGGAATTTTTTTATATATAGTTTATGTATTTTCATTGGTACATGTAGGTTATCTCCCCCCCTACCAATTTTGACAGAATATTTTCGATACAACTAACGAAAATATCACGACTTAACCTAACCATGGGTGTAGTCGAGGGGTAACGCGGTATAACGGCGTTATATTTCCTAAAATTTCACTGAAGTAGCGTTATACTACCTACTGTAGTAGCCATAGCTGAATGCTGAGCACTTAAGGACTTTTATCCACTATATGTAACTGTAGTATCTACTATATCACTATGAAACTGCATTATACCGTATACATACGACTGATACGAGTATCTATATGTGTGTGTTTTATTCAAATTAAAAGTATCTAGAGCATGTATTGTATTTGTAGTATTATTTACTAAATGGATCAATCCCAGAATAGGCACCTGAAATCATTTTTAGGTGCTTAATCTGGGATTGAGGCAAAACACAGGTGCTTAATCTGGGATAGGAGAAAAAAATATGAACAGTTTTTAGAGATATAATTTCATTGTTTTTATCAATATTTGAAAAAATCAACTCTAACCTAACCTAACCTAACCTAACCTAACCTAACCTATATCTATACCAATTTATGTGGCAAGATAGATTTGCTTCAGATGGATTCAGAAACATTCGGGCTCATATTGCAGGAATTTATAATATCTAAAATTTTTCTTTATTCATTAAACCACTTTAAACCTTTTATAACTTTGCCTTTATTACATTTGTAATAAACTTTGTATAAACAATAAATTTTGTAATCATCAGGTTTTTTTTATTTAATTCCTTGCAAGGTGCCTATTCTGGATTGAGGTTGAAACGCAGGTGCTTCATCTGGGATTGAGGTACATCAGGTGCCTATTCTGGGATTGACCCTACTAAATATATATTTTTTATTTTCGAATTAACTTTTACTATTTTTATACAGTAATTGTTCTATGAAACGCTCTATTAAAGTTTTGCCGGTGCTGGTTAAGTATGCGGTCTACCTACCTATTGGTTAGGTTTAATCATGATATTTTTCGTTAAAAATAATGAAAATATCATGACTAAACCTAACCAATCGTCAAGGGCGATTGACAATGGGATGTAAACAAACAATTAGTAAACAAGATAAGAAGCTATAATTAAAAGGTAGACCGCCGAATCGTAGGTAGACCGCACACTTAACCAGCACCGTTTTGCCTGTAGCGTTACCCTTCCTAAAATTTTAGGACTACACCATTGAACCTAACCAATTATTTATCAAGGGCGTACAGTTGATCTATTATTAATTATAACATTGTTTGTTTCTGGAATAGTATTTACTATTTACTAATAGATCAACTGTAAGCCCTTGATAACTGGTTAGGTTAAGTCGTGATATTTTCGTTAGTTTTAACGAAAATATTCTGTCAAAATTGGTGGGGGTGGAGATAACCTACAAGTACCTTTTCATTATTATCTTAATTTTATTTTACTTTCTATATGCCCTTCACTATTTAGTTGGATGATATATTCTAGTATGTTGTCTTGAACACTTAAAGATTAGTTTCAACCACCAAATTCGTAACTTTGCCATTTTAATTAAATACTGTATAAATCAAATTTATAAATTAGGAATGAATAAGAGTGTAACTCGCATCAACGTTTGCGACACGATTTTTTGAGTGATTTAACATAGAAAGTAGTAATATTTGCTAAGATTTGTTGATTATTTAGCCTAGAATCCTGCTTCTGTTTCTTTTTCTTTTTGTGGTTAGTATTTTTTTATGGTATTCACCAGTCTGTATATTAGGGTGGAGTGAAAAATATTTTTTTTTGAATTTCAAAATGCTTGGGGTCGGGAAAGTTGCGTATTTATGTGAAACGTACTGTGTGAATTTTTTGTAATCGTACGGCTATAATTAAATTGTGCACACTGAACTCAAAGTTTTTAAAAATTGGCAAAATTACTAAAATTTTCGCCCCATTTTTATAAATTTATAAATTTATAAAATTTTATAAATTTTGTAATTTAATTAAAAAACTGAAAATAAAAATGGCGAAATTTTAGTAATTTTGCCAATTTTTAAAAACTTTGAGTTCAGTGTGCACAATTTAATTATAGCCGTACGATTACAAAAGTTTAATACCGTACGTTTCACATAAATACACACTTTCCCAACCCCAACATTTTGAAATTAAAAAAAAAAAAATTTTCACTCCACCCTACTATATATGTTATTGTGTGATATATATATATATATACATAATATTATCAAACAAGTAAATACAACTTTTATGGTTGTTCGTAAATGACGTTTAAAGTTTTTTGTTTTTACTTATTTTATGAATATATGTCTTTTTTTTAAATAATTATTTTTTATTATTTTTACTTTATTTTACTTTCATTTACTTTTTCGTGTATTGTTTCCGTAAATTTGTTCAAGTAATTCATTTAATTTTTATTTTGTCTCATCTATTTTGGTGACCAATTGATGGTGCTTGGCTGTACTGCTCTGAGGTGAGAGGGCTTTACTGCCCAGCTGGCTGCCAGGCCAGCGTAAAGTCTCGGGCGTAGCCTCTGGGTCTGGTGGGATATCCCTTGAACACTGGATTCTAAGAGTCTGGCCCACTTGTGAGTGACTAGTAAGACTTAGTAAGGGGCTGCATCTCGCTGTCGCTCCTGGCGGAAAATCCGTGACGCTTGCGTCGCGAGTGTTTGTCAGTTGGTAGCTGCGACACGTTTGGGACGGTCCGGCCCTGGGGAGACCTTTGGTCGGTGCGGCAGCAGGAGAGGTGTAGTCTTCTGGAAGGAATGAACGTCACTTGCAAAAAGGCGGGTGCGTCTACGCGCGGGATTAATTCACCCCCCCCCCCTTTTTTATATACTGGTCATAACGTTTTTGGATAGTTTTTCATTGCTAGAACGCTTTATCTTATTCAGAGTATTCAGAAAAACAAAAAAAAAGAGAAAATATGGCAGGGCCAGCTAAATTGAAAGCAGAATGCTTTAAATGTAAAGTTAATCATTGGTGCGTAGACTTCCCGAGGGTAGTATCAGCGATATCACATCCCTTAGTGTATGTTTGTTTTGTAAACTTAGAGACAACCACGAAAAGGAAGTTAAAGAGCTAAAGGAATTGTAAAAAAGCTTGAAGCTAGGGTCGTAGCACTGGAAATCCAACCCAGTGGACAAGATCAAATTAAAAACACACCAGCAGATTCAAACTGTAAGATTAAGTATCAAGAACAAAGGGAGGGCTCAAAGAAGGGGCTGATAGAGAAGGGTGGGAAGGGATCGATAGAGAAGGGTGGGAAGGGGCCTGCTGATGGCCCAAAGACCGAAGGATGTAGCTACCTGTCGGGGTGGGTGGGGTGGTGTAACTGCGTGTATGGGTGGCGACGGGTTTCGAAACGTCTCGGGCAGAAGGCTGCGAAGCCGAAGCCTGAGACCCCAGTTGCCCCTGTCAAGACCTCTAACCGCTTTAGTCTCCTGTGCTCGAAGGAGGAAGACACCGTTTTGATTGGGGACTCGCAGATCAGGGGCCAGGAGAAGTACTTTGCTTCAGAACAAACCGGGATGGGAGGAAGGTAAGGTGCTTACCTGGGCGGGGAACGGCGCACTTAAGGAAGGAGGTAGAGAATGCGCGTGGCTAGTCGGAGGACTGCGATCGTTGTCCACGCTGGTGGCAATGACCTGTTCCTCAAAGGCGGTGGGTAGGTCTTACTGAAGGGATCATCACCGAGATCATGTCTCTTGCGGATGATCTAAAACTGAAGACAGACAGGGGAATGTTAATGGGTATTTTACCGCGAATGAATGTCAGTGACCACGCGCTCAGTAAGGTCATTGGCATCAACGAGAGGGTACAAGACTTGTGCGTTCCGCTGGGCGTGAAGTTTATTGACCCCTTCGATGCATTTTCGGGTAGGTGGGACCTTTACCAGAGGGATGGTGTCCACCTCAATAACAAGGGTAAAGGTGTGCTAGGCGCGCTGCTCGACCGGCACCTATACAGAATGGTGAGGTCGAGTCCGGGGAGAGATGATGGGCCCCTACCGGGGAGAGATGTGGATGAGCCGGTGGCGGACATACCTTCGACTGAAGGGTGCGTCGAAGTACAGGTGGGTGACCCTCCTCCTACGTTGGAGGGGGCTCAGTCTCCTGCGGAAGTTGCCCCCTCGTTAGTGAGGGGCTCTTCAACTCCCGACAGCCCTGGCTGTTCGGGAAACGGGTCGTGCTAGGGGGCGGTCAGAATAGGGAAGGCTCCCTCCGTGCAATGCTTTTTAATGCTAGGTCAATTAGGAACAAGTTTCGCGAGCTACGGGCGCTCTTAGCATCAGAATACCAGGATATCGTTGCTATCACCGAGTCCTGGATTCATACTGATCGTAGGGACTACGTTGGGGAGTTCGAAATTCCCGGGTATAGAATGTTTCGTAAAGACCGCACCCGTGGGAGGGGGGTGGGGTACTAATATACGTCAGACACGTTGAGTCCGGTTGACTGCCAGTTCCGGTCGGAACGGGAGCTGCTTGGCGTCGATCTGAACGTGGGAGGGACGAACTATAGGTTAATCTTGGTGTACAGACCTCCGCATCTCCTCCTCGAGGAGGATACAGCCCTGTACACCGAACTCAGTAGCCTGCTAGGGGATAGGGTGTGGTAGTTTTAGGAGACTTCAACTGTCGCGGCATAAAGTGGAAAACAGGACTGCCGATGCTGAAGGGAGGAGGCTGGTTGACTTTGCTGATGAGAACTTCCTCACTCAGTGGGTCAACGAGCCTACACGAGGCGAAAGCGTTCTGGACTTAGTGTTCACGACCGAAGACAACCTCGTCACTGGCCTCACCGTTGACGAATCGTTGGGCGGGAGTGATCACAGTCTTATTAGGTTCTGTGTGTGCGTCCCTCGGGTGAAGCGTAGTAACTCGAGAGGCAGTAAGCTCGATCTCCGGCGGGCGAACTTTGTTAGCCTCAGGGATAGCGTAGGAGAGATGGGGTTAGAGGTTGGCGGCGATGTTGAGGGAGTGTGGAGTGCATTCCGGGATGAGTTTATGGTGCTGCAGTCTGCTGCCATACCCTCAAAACCGGTCACCCCTGCTTCAACGCAGCCTAAGTGGTTCAATCGTGGCATCGCTTCGGCTATCCGAAATAGGAAAGTAGCGTATAGGAGGGCGAAGGCCAATCGTTCCCACGAGAACACTGAAGCGTATGTCCGCCTGTGTAGGGAAGTGAAGGCGAAGGTTAGGCTAGCGAAACGTAACGAAGAACTACGGGTGGCAAGCCTCTGCAAGGGGAACCCTAAGGAGTTCTTCAGTTATGTTAATAGTAGAAAGCCCATTAGAAGCATGATAGGTCCTTTAAAGGACGGAAGCGGCGTTCTGCGGACCTCCGACGCGGACATCGCTAATGTGCTTAATGAGTACTTTGCGGGAGTGTTCACCAGGGAGGATACCCGCGTCATCCCCGAGCCAGCTGTGAGGCACGAAGGTGCTGGCCTGGATAGTGTTAGATGTACCGCGACAGTCGTTGCTCATAGAATATACAAACTGAGCGCGTTTAAGGCTCCTGGGCCAGACCAGTTTCTCCCAGTGTTTTGCGAGAAGTGCGCGACCAGGTGGCTCCCCACCTGGCTACAGTCTTCAACAAATCGTTGGAGATGGGCCAGGTGCCTGGTGACTGGAGGGAGGCCAACGTGACCCCTATCTTTAGAAAGGGGATCACGAAAGTCCAGGGAACTATCGTCCTATTAGTCTCACTTCAGTTGTAGGTAAATTATTAGAAAGGATAATAGCTGATAGAATCGTTGACCATTTGGATTCCTACAAGCTGCTTGGGGGACTCCCAACATGGGTTTAGACGGCATAGGTCGTGTCTCACCAACTTGCTCGAGTTTTTCCACGTCATGTTGAGTGAGTACGATAAGAGTAGGGCGATTGATATACTTTATCTCGACTTTCAGAAAGCCTTTGATAAGGTACCTCACCGCCGGCTAATGGCGAAAGTGCGCGCGCTGGGTATCGGTGGGGAAATAGGTAGGTGGATTGAAAACTGGCTAAGGAATAGGCGGCAGAGGGTGGTAATTAAAGGGGCTAGTTCGGGTTGGGCCTCGGTCACTAGTGGGGTTCCTCAGGGTTCCGTTTTGGGGCCACTGTTGTTTACCATTTACATAAATGATATCGACGGTGGCATCGTCAGTCGGATCGCCAAATTCGCTGATGACACCAAGCTTGGGGCCAATGTTGGGACGCCCGAAGCGATCGAGGAACTGCGTGCGGACCTAGGTAGGATAGGAGAGTGGTCCGAAAAATGGCAAATGCCGTTTAACTTGGGTAAATGCAAAGTGATGCACATTGGCTACGCCAATCCCAAGTCGGACTACTCGATGTTGGGAAGTAATATCGAGGTGACTGATTTAGAAAAGGACTTGGGTGTGCTAATTAGCAGCGACCTTAAGTTTACGAAACAGTGTGTAGAGATGGAAAAGAAAGCCCAGAAACTATTGGGTTATATCAGGAGGCAATTTCAGTTTCGGAACAAGGAGATTGTGCTCTCACTGTACAATTCCCTTGTTCGGCCGTACCTGGAGTATGCTGTGCAGTTCTGGTCGCCCACCCTCAGGAAAGATATTGAGAGGCTGGAGCGAGTGCAGGCGAGGGCCACAAAGTTAATCCCTTCCGTTAGGCATATGGGCTACAATCGACGGTTACGCGCCCTGAACTTGTTTTCGCTTGAAACTCGGAGGCTGCGCGGTCAACTGATCGAGGTTTTCAAGCTCTTACGAGGGTTCAACGATGTCGATTTTAGAAGTATGTTTAGTTTAAATGATAACCCAACTCGCAACAATGGTTGGAAGTTGGATTTGAAACGGTTTAGGACTAGTGTGTGTGGGGAATTACGTTACGTATAAGATCTGTGACACATGGAACAGGTTATCTTCGGAAGTTGTGAACAGTTCCTCTGTGGATCAGTTCAAGAAAAGGTTAGACGAAATCTTGCACACTATTTGAGTGTGTAAAGACATTTAGGACCTCAGTCTGCGGAAATTTCTTTTCCTATAAAATAGTTAATATCTGGAACCAACTTCCCTCAGAGGATGTTTCCAGTCAAAGTGTAAATCTGTTTAAAAATAGGCTAGACAAAGTACAGAACACACTCATAGTTTAAGATTAAAACCTCAGAAAACTCTGCAGGAGTTCGCTTGCTCGGTGTCTCTGTGAGCAAGCTAAATATAGAGCTATTTATATATTCTCCACTTTCCTGTAAAATTTCCTTGGCTACTTTTCCAGGGTCAAGGTATTTTCTTCAACCTTTTTCCGTACCTGCCTCTGGCAGGGAGGGAGCGGAGGGTGGGGAGAGAGCCTTCTACTTTTCTATCCAGTTTTCTACTACTGCTAGGATAGTTGAAAGAAAAATAAACTTTTACAAATTTTCCCTGGCACCCGTTGCCATTGGTACCTCCTCGGTATGGGCCGCAAGGCCTTTTGAGGTACTTCTTTTCCTTGTAACTCCTCCTTGTAACTCTCTGTCTCTCTCGCTCTCTCTCTCTCTCTCTCTCTCTCTCTCTCTCTCTCTCAGCCAACTACCTGCTTGTTCACTCAGACAACTACCATCTTGTTTAGTCAGTCAACTACAGCCTTGCTAGAATTAGCCAACCACCACTTTGCTTAGTCAGACAACTACCGCTTTGCTCAGTTAGCCAACTACCGCTTTGCTAGAATTAGCCAACTACCCCTTGCAGTCCAGACGTGCAATTTCAGAGCTTCTACAGTATTTGATATTTTGTTTCAAGTTTCGTGTAGTTAATATAAACTTTTTTCCATCTGCAGTGGTTCTTAATATTTTGAAGTAGTTTTATTTTGTGCAATAAATTTTATTTTTTATCTGCCATAAAAATGCTGTTTATAAATTATTCACGCACCATTTGCCATTTCGAATTCACTCTTGATATATACGTAGATAAACATGTAAACCGAAACAGTATTTATAAATTATCTAGTTTAAAGTCAGTTTGAGTGGTTAAAGGAGGGAATTTTTTAGAATTTCATAAAAGAAATTAATTCTAATTTTAAAGACTGTAAATTTTAAGAAAATTAATGATGACGTACAAAAAGCAAAGCTGGGCACTTGCGGTTTTTTTTGCGGTACTGCGGTATTGCGGTACTACCGCACTACCAAACCGGTACCGCATAACGCAGTACCGCAAAGGATCGCTGAAGTACAGCAGTACCGCTACCGCATTTTTTGCGGTACTGCGTTATGCGGTACCGGTTTGGTAGTGCGGTAGTACCGCAGTACCGCAGTACCGCAAAAAAAACCGCAAGTGCCCAGCTTTGAGTCAAAAAGACTCCTGATGTAATTAACGCAAAGGTTTTAAGTATAGAGAATAATTTAAAGGGAAATACGGTAAACATTACTTCGTACTTCATAGGTAAATTAAATGATACCGTTAAACCAGTTGAAGATAAAATACAAAATATTGACACGAATGTAGCTGAGAATACTGGTAAAAACCACTCGAAAAACATAACATAAACAATCATTTTATTATTCTTGCCCACTGGAACAAATGCTTCATACAATTTTTGAGAGCTCAGAAGAAACTCAGTCAGTTTTTCATTGGTTTTAACATTTGCTCTCCCGAATTCTCTCTGATTAATTACTGGTCCTTCTCTGTCTTCCTTACACCAGTTTATTATACTGGGTGATCCAGATAAATGGGACCCATAAAAAAAAGCCAAATATTCTTAATATTTAATTCCTTTCATAAAAACTATATATCATTCGAAAGAGTAGAGTTACAAGTTTATTATGAAATATTTATTTTTTTAAAATGACTCCTTTCAAATGTGCTCCATTAGTTGCCAAGCATTCCAGTGTTCTCGCTTGTAAGTTCTGCATCACTTTTGCAAGAGTGTGCGGTGGTATGGCCTGTATCTCATTTGTGATGGCGGCCTTCAATTCTTGCAAGGTCGTTGGGTTATTTCTGTTGACCCTACTCTTTAAATATCCCCAGAGATAATAATCTAAGGGAGAAAAATCCGGAGACCTTGCGGGCCATTCAACGTCTCCAAATCTTGAGATTAACTCGCCTGGAAACATTTGACGCAAAACTGCCATGCAGTTCCTCGTGGTATGGCAGGTAGCTCCGTCTTGTTGGAATCCAGTGGTTTTCTAGACAAAGATCTCTTAATTTAGGAATAAGGAAATCGGTCAACATTTTTTCGTAGCGATCACCATTTATAGTGACCGTGTTTCCGGTGGAATCCTCGAAAAAGTACGGCCCTATGATCTGAGATGCAGTAAGACCACACCAAACAGTTACACGCTGACTATGCAACGGGACTTCGGTAATATTCAATGGATTTTCTGTTGCCCAGAAACGACAATTTTGTTTGTTTACAGTTCCATTCAAGTGAAAATGGGCTTCGTCTGACATAATCAAAGTTGCTAGAAAATTGGTGGTGTCATTTACCTTCTGTTGGATCCATTGACAGAATTGTCGTCTTCGTGCGAAATCTCCACCGTTTAGTTGTTGCACTGTTTGAATTTTATATGGAAAGAGCATTAAATTTGCTTGAATATACGGTGTGTTGTTCCATATCCAACTCCTAACAGCTGAGAAGCACGTCTGATGCTTATGTTAGGATTATCCTGTACAATTTCATGAGTTCTGTTAATGATCTCGTCTATCCTTGCTGTGCGCACTCTTCCAGTTGGTTTTCTTTTTCCAATGCTGCCAGTTAGGGAAAAATTTCTGACACACCAACGGATTACTTTCTTAGAAGGTGATTTTGACATCTGAAAATTTGTCTTGAAAGATCTTTGAGCTGAAACTACACTTCTTCCATGCTCATAATATTGCTCAGTTATAAAACGCAGCTGTTCCACAGTCCATGCAGTCATCTTGAAGGGTTAGTTTTAACTAACACTTTTATTTTGTTTTGTAATATCTTATCTTGTCTTGTATTGTCAAAATCTATACAATCCTGTACAAACTTGTAACTATCCTCTTTCGAATGATGCGTATGATTTTATAAAAGGACTTATACTTTAAGAGTTACAGGGGTTTCTTTTGGGTCCCATTTCTCTGGATCACCCTTTATAATTCATAAATTCTGAAAGCAAAATCCTCATACCATTATCCAGCAACGCAAGAACAATTTGATACATTCTGATATTTCCTGGCTTCCGCCTCTGAATCTTCTTGTCCTGAATTTTTATTAGTCGTATGAATTATTTAACTTTGCCCTGTACAGCCAACTTTCCGGTCTCTACATTTTCATGCCTAACATGCCATGCCAAGTCAGGGGTTGCACTGATGCAAGCCATATTAATTCAAAAGCTTGGTAGGTGAGAAGGTCGGATGGCAAAGAACTGAGTGCCATCTCTCCGGTAAATAATAATTTTCACTTCACATTGGATTCACTATGAATGTACTCGTATGCTCGTGCGTGTGCTACATTTGCTTTGTAGACGGGGATTTTAAATAATTTAAAACATTTTTTATTGTCATATGCTTAATACGTAAAGTAACACAATGAGTAAAATAATGTTAATATCCTTTTTCATTTATATATTATTTACTCATATATAATATGTTACTTTTCCACCATCTTCGGGTTATAGTGGCAACCACCAGATTAATAAAATGGGTGGTAATTGCAAGGGGTAGCAGGGTAGTGTGCTAGGTGGAGTTAACCGGGAGGGGGATAGGAGAAGCTGCACCCAGAAAGGGATCCAGCCGGATGCACCATTGCAATGTTGCAAAAGGTGGAGAAGATATAATCCCTGGACAAGAACTTGCAATTCCATTCCTCTGCATACATGCATACATACTATTTAGTTTTATTTCACTATATTCACAAAAGGAAATGCAAACGAAATTTTATCGAAGCAAACGAAAATACGCAACTGCTCTTTTTCTACTTTAAACAGCTTCCCCCATATTTCCAAACTAACAAAGACATAGACCTTAAGATTCACTGTAGATTCCCCTCCACCCCACCCAAAATGTTTATAAAGATTGAAGAGAAAAAATGAAGTTTAGAAAGGAAAACAAAAACTCATATTACTTGGTTACAGCTATCATCGTGTGAAATGTTCACACAAAAAAATGATGCAGGACTCAACTCCAGAACAGACTTGTGTACAATCTTCCCTCTGGACGACCCCCGCCATACGAGTATATAGAATATCATTTTGTTTAATTATGTGTGTGTGTGTGTTCGCGTAGGCAGCTGGGCATAAGTGAGGTCGAGCGTGTGATAATTTACAGATGTAGTAGCGTACCCTTTTGGTACTCGGAACATTAAAAAGTTTATATAAAACCTTTAGAGACATTTTTACTGTCAGAATAAAAGATATGTTGGTACTGATTAGTTTAGGTTACGCTAGGTTACTAATAGCATGACCGCAAACTGTTCGAGTGCATATGCAATTGCAATGTTGATCAATTGTTGCAAAGGGGAGTAAGGGATGGCATCTATAGGGGGAGGGGGTTGGCACCTAGGGGTGGAACAAAAAAAAAAATAAAAAAAAAAGGGGGCAGGGGGGAATCCCCCAAGCTGCCACAAGCTAGGGGGAATCCCACCCAAACCTAACCTAAGAGAGAGAGGAGAGAGAAGAGAGCATCCTTCGCCTGGGAGCCCCAGACGCATAATAAAGCTCTTGACAGTATCAACTGGCTTAGAAGGTGTAAATCAGCCAGTTGGTATAGAAGGCACTGCCTACTGGCTTAAGCAGACAGTGGTATAACCATCCATTTGGCATACTGTATACATATATATATATATATATATATTTATTGAAGCATACATGCATCGTTTATATATTCCCATCGCCCCAGTTATTCCACTTATATATATATATATATATATATACACACTCAGGAAAGCACTTGTTTTAATCGTTTATTGGATAATAAAACACAACATAATTCTGTTTATTTAGACGAATTAATGGAAATAATTTAGCATACATGAACTATATAGAAAATAATATACATTAAAAATAGTTCAGAAGAATTCTATACAGCAAAAAATACACACTTTAAACGAAGGATATATATATATATATATATATATATATATATATACAATTATTAAATAATCATATTAGTACAGGAGAAATCTATATACACATTTAATATATTGAGCAAATACACACTTATATATAAGCATCAAAAATAATAATAGTACAGGCGAAATCTATATACACAGTTAATATATGTACGAGCAAATACACATATATATTAAATAATAATGATAGCAATTAAATATATTCTTAGATGAATAAACATCTTTGCAAGAAAAATACACATTTACATATAAACTTCAAAATAAGATACGTCAAAATACACGCTCTTTATGTTCTACTGCGCATAACTAAAATATTAAACTCGCACGTGATCGAGTCTACAGTTACATCATTGTTGCTTTGTACTATACAATAAATACGATTTAACATTGTTTTACCACTCAAGGTATGCGGTTGCCTATATTCGATGTAAAGGGCTTTCAATTCGTTCAATACTATTTTTGTGCCCACTTTACAATTGGTTGGCAAGTTAGCATTCTCTTTAAACACGGAAAGAATACAATCAAAATCGCACACAAAAGGGCATCGTTCGCCACAACGTCATTATTAAATTTAAGTTTATAAAAACTCCTTTCCAATCGAGGGTTTATTCTTTCTAATCCGAGCTTTTCAGGCGTGAACTCATAGCGGCAGTTGAAATAATCTTCTAAGTCGTGGCGACAGCTGCTCTTTATATAAAGAAATAGCTGCTCAGGGTGAACAATGTAGGTGAGCTCAGCCCTGTACCACTCAAGTCCTTTGTACCAAAGTTCAATTTCAATATATTTCGAAGAGTATACCTTTTAAATACGCATCCAGTTCCAAGCCATTCTCGCTATGTTCAGTCCTACACTCGGTAAACCCGTCGAGCAGAGCGGTGTATGCGTATTCAAAAACCGTGTCAAAATAAAGCATATCGGTAACACGTGCGTCCAATATAGGCTTTAGCTTGCGGAAACCGACGATTTCAAACATTCTGTCGAGGATGAAACAGTTTCGCGTGGGGACAAGGACGTTATTATCAGACGCATTCTTCCACATCAGCCGTATATCAATGCATGGCTGGTCGCGATTTATACATAACGTACAAATAATGGCATATGAGGGTGCATCACTAATCTGTTCTCTTCTTGTGCCTACACCTGGTAGGGTACCCAGAAAGCTTCAACACCTATATAAAAGCTGCTGCAATAATGAAGCTTGAATAGTATGCAACAAGGCGCCTAACCATTTCTACATCACACTCCCGTCCTCTTCTTCTTTGTCGGTGCATCCTGATAACACTCTGCCCAACTTTGTAACAGAACTCCATGGGCCCATTGAATTGGGTCGTGATTCGTATGAGGTTGGAATATGCGAAATTTAGCTGGACACCATCTTTTAAAGTAGTGATTATAAATAACTTATTTTTACGGTTCTTAAAGACCGTGATGAGTGTGAAAAGGCCGGGGTAACTCGGGATGAAACCATGCGTGCCGCCTGGAGTGGGGATGCACTATATTACACTAAAGTAGTAACACTAGGCCCGGGCCGTTATGGTGCGGCCGAGGATGTTATGAGAAACTTAAACGGTAGTGGTGTTGAATAATCCGTTTCTAATGTCGTCCCTAAGGCGACTCCATTGACGTATAGGGTTATATTTTTAAGGCCGAAATTTTCGAAATTAAAGGCGTTCTTTTTATATTCTTCTTCCCACCACCGCGGTGGTGGAAAGAAGAGGGTTATCCGGAAGAAGAAGAAGAAGGGGTCACCAGCACGTCGTGGCGTTAAACGTAAAAGGACATCAAAAAAGAAGTGTTCTAAACGCCTGAAACCTTTGGTTGATCATTTTTTTAACTGATATAAGCTAAAGACATTGCTCTCATGAATCATAGGCTGTTTACTACTTGTCAAGAGAGATGGCACTATTTCTGACTCGTCATGGCCCGTTTCATCCATCCGTGTAGCTCCCAATGTTGTAAATCGGAGCTATCCCTCTTTGACATGCCCCCAACACACGTTTCTATTGAGCACAGTGAGTGCCCCTATAGAGTTCGTGATCCCCAGCTCAGGCCCTTACTTTTTCTATCCAAGCTCTGTGCACATGTACGTTAAATTGCGTGTAGCACATTTAAATAGAACGGATTGCGAAGATAAATACGCTGTATTTCCAAAAACAAACTTTCTACACTCCATATTCAGTCAGTGTGACGTGTATTTAAACCAGGTTAACATCTCTGTAGGAACAGGTTACTATCATCTCCGAGCCTATCTGGAAAATGTCCTCAACTTTTCCAAAGAAGCGAAGAACACCTTTTTAACTGCTGAGGGCTATTATCAAGCTAAAGAAGAAAGCAGTATAAAGGACAAATTTAAAAATTCTAAAAAGATATATGAATGTTTTGGGCGCCTGCATACAGACTCCACATTCCAGGAGAAGCTGCTTGTGAATGGGGTCGATATGAAAATAAAGCTCACTCGCACGAATCCTGAGATCTATTTAAATCTGGGGGCTGACCAAGAAGAGAGCGCAAAGCCTGTGGTGATTTATGTTATGGAAACATATCTTCGCGTACTCCGAGTGAAATTAAGCTCGGCTAAACAATTAGAAATTGAAAAAAATTTACTACATGCGACAGTAAAATACCCAATTAACAGAGTGCAGATCAAACTATACACGGTGCCAGCAGAGTTGACATCGAAACAGATAGAAAACGTCGCCCTCGGATCTCTACCTAAATGGTTATTAATTGGAATGCAGGAACTCGTCTCTGTGAATGGGAAATATAAACAGAACGCCTTTAATTTTGAAAATTTCGGCCTTAAATATAAAACCCTATGCGTCAATGGAGTCGCCTTAGGGGGGGGGGCATTAGAAAAGGATTATTCAACAGACGCCGTGTTCCCGCTTTGCTCGAGATCTTATAGTAATTTAGCACATATTGCCGGTGCTTGCGATGAAATAGGAATTGGCGTAACGCAGAAGGAATTCATCGAGCAATTCAACCTTTACCCGTTTGACATCACCCCGGACTTATCTGCTAGTGTAAACACACATTTAAGTCCACAGCAGAATGGAAACATCTCAGTCAGATTGGTATTCGCCAAGCCGCTAGACGCGCCTATGAGTGTACTAGTATACCTTGAATCACAAGCTCTAATAGAAATCGGTAGGTTTAGAGGTGTGGTCACAGACTTTTAAAATAGATGCGAATACACTGCAGAGAGTAATGAATAGTGACCGAATCACACGCTCCAAATTTATCAGTGTGTTTGCGAAGAATGAAACGTTGAAACTTCCAACTACGAGAGACTGCGGCGCACTTATTGTAAATACGGATGTTAGCGGTGGTGAAGAACTTCACTGGATTGCCATCTACTTTAAAAATAGGGATCGAATGTACTATTTTAACTCACTGGGGGCTCATCCCTGGAATGACCCTATTATTGTGAAATTTCTCGAGTAATTGCACATATCTCAAATTGTCCGGAATCCTTACCGATTCCAGGGTTACTTTAGCAAAACTTGCGGCATGTACTGCCTTTCATTTATCTCGCATATGGTACGTGGGAAGGAATTTACAAATTTTTAAAAATTATTCGACGTGTGTCACACCAAACGAAATGATGAAATGGTATGCAGACAGATAAAAACACGTTTCCCGTTTGTGCGCACTCGATGTATTGTGTGATGTTTTACGCGTAGATATATATATATATATATATATATATATATATAATTGTAGTGTTTTATACAGTAATTGCTATTATGTACGATTTTATAAAACATTCATCTGCGTTTAAGGACGAATCTTATGCTCTGTAGCTTATTTAAAATGTAATGGATGCTAATTTTGTACCTATTTTAAGTTGGATATAAATATATAATGTATAAAAAATTGATGCCAATGTCACTCCTATATATGTGAGAAATATTGAAGGACATATTACGAAAATTGTGTTGTATACAGTAAATGCTATTATGTACTATTTTATAAAACATTCCTCTTGGCTCTATCATTTAATAAATTGTTGAAGATGCATGGCTTGCTCTTCCCCAACACATACACACACACACACACACACAAAAGAAAAAATCTTACACCACTTCGTGAATGATGGGCATTCACTGGACCGGGTGTGCTGCAAAACTTATACCTCCCCCTTCAGGTCACTGTCCACGACTTGAGTTTCTTCAAAACTATCATGAAAAGTTTCTATAACACGAACGAGTTCCTCGTCGGTCATTAAAGGAGAAAGGGACACGGATGTAGGCAGAAATTTTTAAATTATTTTTAGGTAGTTCATACATTTTTTCTGAAGTGGACCATGGTACCCATTTTCACGGCTAGGTTAATTGAATGCCTATGAAGTAAAACAGCAGCCATATTAGCATATATATATATATATATATATATATATATATATATATATATATATATATATATATATTAGGGTGGATAGATTTTACATTGTTTTCGATGCGCATGCATGAGAAAATAGCCTCTGCAAAATCTTAGCTTAATAGGTAATCATCTTCTGCCCCGGCAGAGCGATGAAAATCATATTTTAGTAGTCAAAAACGTATTTTTCTTATAATTTTAAAATATTTCAATATGCATCAAAATTATTCCTAATAACTATAAAGTCGATGAAAAAGACCTCATATGATCGTTTTTCCAAGCGCGTTGTCCTACGTTAATATCTTTTGCCCCCGGCAACAACGTCAAATGTTGAAAACATAGGTAATTTATATAAATATTTTCAGATCGGCTCTTTGTTTTAAATAATGCATTTATATATTTCCCATAGCATTTATATCGTTGCTTAGGCATGAAATAACACACGCGCAAAATTTTATGACTCTAGAGTAATATCTTCTGTCCCCGAGAAAAGTCTAAATGTGGATTATAATTACGTTAATGCGATGTTATAAGTACGATAAGTACTAAGTACAGCTCCTCGCTTGCTAATTTTATAAAATTAGCAACCCAGAACTCACCACGAGGAGGTGGCTGTACGTCGAGTTCCACCCTATCCAGCCCCAACCACCCTTCCTTTGGCTGCATGTCGCTGCATGTCGCATGTCGCATGTAGCTGCTACATGCCGATGAGAAACACATAAGAGAATTGGGATGGAGAAGAATATTAAAAGCACGATCAAAACAATCACCAGCGGGGGAAATTCGAGCCTTCACCATGCCTGAGCTGCTCTACGATAGTCAAAACTATTACGAAATGATCAACTGGCAAACGGCTGAGGTGACCGAACCCCCCGTTACAAAAACAATACCTGATACCCGAATAAAAGAGTTCGTTGAGACGGGAGACCAGCCTGATGGACTGATCCCACTATTCCCTTGTCATACTCAAGCGGTCGAGAGACTCATCAAATTAGTAACCGAAGCCTCTGCCAGTGTAAGTGGAATAGAAGAGAGGGACGGATTCATCCGCTCCCGTCTTCACTCCCGAATAAAAATTCCACGATTTGATTCTAAGAAAGATTACCGTATGTAAATCGACATGCAGCCCAAGGAAGGGTGGTTGGGGCTGGATAGGGTGGAACTCGACGTACAGCCACCTCCTCGTGGTGAGTTCTGGGTTGCTAATTTTATAAAATTAGCAAGCGAGGAGCTGTACTTAGTACTTATCGTACTTATAGCATCGCATTAACGTAATTATAATCCACATTTAGACTTTTCTCGGGGACAGAAGATATTACTCTAGAGTCATAAAATTTTGCGTGTGTGTATTTCATGCCTAAGCAACGATATAATGCTATGGGAAATATATAAATGCATTCTTTAAGACAAAGAGCCGATCTGAAAATATGTATATAAATTACCTATTTTTTCAACATTTGACGTTGTTGCCGGGGGCAAAAGATATTAACGTAGGACAAACCGCTTGGAAAAAACGATCATATGAGGTCTTTCTCATCGACTTTATAGTTATTAGAATAATTTTGATGCATATTGAAATATTTTAAAAATTATAAGAAAAATACGTTTTTGACTACTAAAATATGATTTTCATCGCTCTGCCGGGGGCAGAAGATGATTACCTATTAAGCTAAGATTTTGTAGAGGCTATTTTCTCATGCATGCGCAAGTTTTTGTCTCTATTAGAATATGGAAATCGAAAGAAATGTAAAATCGATCCACCCTAATAGATATATATATATATATATATTATATATATATATATTAGGGTGTGACAGTTGCCCCAACTTTGTCCTACAATGCTGTTCAAAATTTTGGTGTTGCATATTGACATAAAAAATACCCACGTGCAATTTTTTGAAGATTCATGCATATTCGAGTGAGCACCAGCAATTTTAAAAATAGCGATTTTGCTTATACGGCATACGCGCCTATATATGAAATTACACAACCTTCATAAGGGATATTAACACAAATCATTTGCCTGTCTTAATTAAAAGCTGTTATCACTAACACAAAAGTTAATCATTCTTATTCTCTCATGGTACATTAACGGGTTTTATCATATATTCACAAGGTATTATTTCTCTAGAGCAAGAAACCATGATTTCTGTTCGGAAACAGATGATCGTTTGCGCTGATTAGGAACGCGGAGTCTTGTCATTTTCAACTACTTGAAGGACTTCTTGAAAGCGTTCCTCATCCCTGGCAACATTAAGAAAGTCATGGCAAAATTTTACACCACGCTCTGCAGCCTCATTGACGACCTGAAGCTTGTCCACAACCCGTTTCATGTTCAGGTAGTCGTCATGATCCGCCCATTCACTGGCTGGACTGTGGAGAAACTGATAGGGCCTAAAATGGTGAAGAACCGGCTTGAGTCAGGCCCAATTAGGTCCACCAGGGCAGTGCCACTTTCTGGGACAGGGGGAAGATATGGCTTTCCATAGCCCCCATGATTGAGCCCCACTCTCTTAGTAACTTCAGTGCCTTCATGGCAAAGAAGGGCCTTCCCCATCTCCTCTTTTGTCCTTTCTTGTACTTGGGACGAGAACAAAGCAGTGGGGCCAACTCCTCAGTTAGGTACCAAGTGTGTCTACCGAGTGCCACACGTGCTTTGTCAATTATTGTGGCGTCATATGGGGCAAATTCAGCCAAGGTTTCGACCAAATTCAAGTCATTCAGTGGCGCACTTGCTGGAATGGGGCAAACAATCCACCATGGGACATAAACAGCGACTGTGAACAGCAACCGTTCTAACTTGCTGATTTGACTTTTAGTCACAACCTCGGCTTTGGGAAACTGCTCTTTGATCTGGCCTGACAAAAGAACAATCTTGAGGGTATAGAGCAGTTTAGCCATCCACCTTGCTTTGTGAAGTGCGCCGGGGTAGACCATTGTGAAGTTCACTGGCTCGGATCCTTTAGTTACAAGCAGCAGACAAAGCTTTACCAGCTCCTTGTAGTCGCCACGTGTAAATGGTTGGGCTAGAGATTCACGGAAGAAGTCAGCCATCTCCTGCTGGCGCTCCTCAAACACTCCAGCATTGCGGGGTAGTAGTATTTCTTTTTTTTATTGTACGCCAGTTGAGAGAAATGGTTCTTGAACCTAGAAATGCAATTATTGTGATTATTGTATTTCGTACTAATCTATAATATTGTTTTAGGGGTATTAAGATTGATATGATCGATCATTTGCTTGGTGTTAGTATATCTTATAAGTCTAATATAAGAAATTCCACTAAATTTGTTCATTAGATAATAATATTCCTTGTTATTTTGTAAAGCTTATGACTCACCTCTGGAAAACCATTATGTTTTGGACTTGAAGAGCCCTCCACTTTCAAGCCATCCCAGCAAACACCTAGGATGACTTCGCCCACATGCCTGCGACAGGCGCACCAGAATACGGCACGCTCTAATTCCTTTTGGAGGGAGACGCAAGCAGCTGTTTTTTGTCCTGAAAAAAAAATGTAATTGTAGTTTAAGGCCACCATTTCAGGCACGTGCTTTTTGCAGATTTCTGTTAAACCATTCACTGTATTTTGGTATTAATGTCGTGATAAATTCACGCTGATGTTTGAAATAGGTTTACCTGTATTGGATGAAGTTGTGTCGAAAACCATACCAACGACATTCTGTTCACACTCCCAATCGACCAGAAGTTGTTTGGTTTGCTGTTGATATCAAGTCTCCTTGAACCAGGCCAGCTTTTTGAGTCAAATGCGGAAGAGGTGGGACTCCAAGAAGCTTTGTGCCATTGACACCAGACACAAGAATGGGCAGGCGGTCATCAGTGCCTTTGGAATCCAGCGTGTCCATAAGTTTACCATCCCAGTGCACCAGTACTTTGTCTGATGGTTGCCATTCATCCATGATTTTTAAACTTATTTCTGACACGATGGAAGCTCGGTATCGGTGGGCCGTCCTTGCATTTAGACTCAGCTTTGATGTATCTCCACCACATGCAGATACAAGGGAGTACACAATTGCACTCAGCTGGGTCAGCGAGATGTTGTTTCGAACACTGCATGAAACAAGTTCTGCCGACTTCAGAATATCATGGGGCACAAAATTGAAACTCCCTCTTTCACTGTTCTCCGATGTTTTCTCTTTGGTTCAGCAGTGCTGTCCTCATCAATGTCATCGTCCTCATCAGAGCTAATAGGTGAATCAATATCAGCCTGTACATTCTCAGCATGATCACATTGCTCTCTCTCTCTTGTCGCTTCTCTTCTCGCATCTGCCTTTTCTGTCGCTTCTGAACCTTTCTGTGAGTACTTTGTTTACCCCAGAGTAGGTAGCTACTCTGTCACTTAGCATGCTTTTCATAAAGAGTATGTCAGTATCAATGGCATCTTGTTCGGCCTGAGTTTTTCCCTTTTTCGCAGCCGCCATGTCTTTCAACACTGTGTTCTTATAAAATTTCATCGTCAGGCTCAATTCTGATTTAAACTTCATAATTCCAGGATCATCAGCCCGTCTTTTATCCTCATTCTTTTTCATAAGCATCATGTAGTCTGTCATAGTAAGTTTTAATCACTCGGCCAATATTGTTCCTGCCTGTAATGGTCGGGACATTCGCCTTCTTGTAATGCAAAAGCACATTGTCAATGGTAGCAGATAAAGCCTGGTCCCAATGCATATCCCGAAGGTTTGCTAACAGACATAGTAAGACCTGCCTATTAGTTGGCAGTTTGTAGCCCTTTATTTCCTTTTCTTCTTCTCGGGGTACGGTGCCCAATAACATTCTGACATACTCATCATCTTGCCGTGTATCCATGATTAAGTTCTCTATTCACAACATCAAGTCACTGTCAAGGGAAAAGAAAAGAGCATCATTAAAATTAAATGCAATAAAATAATACGTGGAAAATTTGTGGGTCAGCGTTCCAGACCCGGAAATGAAAATCTGATAAAATGTGCTATTTTCACACATATTTATGAAGTTCATAAGCTGAAATAGCAATACTTGCTGGTACGACGGTGCTAGCTCAAACATGCACCGATCTCCAAGAAAATTTACAGGGGTGTTTCCTAGATAAATACACAACACTAAAACTTTGAACAGCATTGTAGGACCATTTTTTGATTTTTGGAGGGCAACGGTCACACCCTAATATATATATATACAGTATATATATATATATATATATATATATATATATATATATATATATATATATATATATTAGGGTGTTTCATAAATGAGAACCACATTATATTTTTAATCCACATAGATGCCCGTGTTCGTTTTACATATTTATCACTCCTGACCAAAAATGAGACTCCTTCGACAACAATAAGGGGTTCTGAGAAATCACGCCTTACGTCAGAGAGCACAGACTCATCACTTCTTCATCATTTTCCCCTTCTGCTTCTTCGGAAAATCCTTCCTGTTCTTGAAAACTGCTTTCAGTAGGTACTGTTTTCTTCTTCCTTCGTTGTTAGGGCAGTATTGAATTTCTCGATGAGAGCGATCCCCCGTTTCAGCCGAGTCGTTCACCACAGCCAGGACGCGGACCCTAGCTAGGCCTGCTTGGTAGTGTGGGTCGCTTTCCCAAGACGAAGCGGGATTTTCGACGAAGGCGCCGTTGATCCCGAGTGCGGTGAAGAGATCCTTCGTCCTCGAGGTAACGAAATCCGAAATCTTCTTTCCTTTGAAGGAGCCGAGGACGGTCTTCCCCTCCAGACGCTTCAACGCTTTCCTCGATGCCGGCTTCGCGAGGTTCTCTCGCATCCTTTGTTTCTCTTCCTGAGGAACCTCTTGATCGAAGAATGCCAAGCCGACCAGCGTCTCGGAGAAGTACCAGAGGTGTCGTTTCATGGCCGCTTGCGCTTGCTTGGCGACGTCGACGATCACGGCATTTTCCTGCAGTATTTCCTGGTCCAGCAAGAACTCCAGATCCACACGTGGGGCCTGTTCTGCCCTCGTCGCACGACTCCAAGCCTTTGCGTAGGCCAGGGCGACGAACAGGCAGATTTCTGTGACTCCTTTCAGCTCCCGCCCGGTCATCCTGAACTGGTCCTGAAGGAGGTACAGCTTCAATCCGTAAATGGCTTTCGCCATCCACCGCGCATGGTGGTATGCTCCTGGCTTCCGAAGTGGCACATTGGCGACAGTCTCTTCCCCGAGAAAGAGGATAACCAGTTGAAGAAGTTCTTGGTAGTCATCCCGCGGCTGACCAGAAGCCAGAGCTTCCCTCACGACAAGGACAGTTCGGTCCTTGAGACCCTGAAGAGGTCCAGCGATGCTGCAGCTATCTGAATCAATAGCAGTGGTGATAAGAGATCGGTCGATGAAACCCCACTGCTCTTGGAATCTTTTGAAGATCCCAGTCTCGGGCCCAGAGGTGGGGCCCATCGAAGACCGGAAGACTTGGGCCAGGACGATTTCGTACATATAGTGCCTGCATGCTAGGTAAAGAAGTTGCTTCCCGAGACCCTCCTCAATCTTGACGCAGGCTCCCACGTGAATCCCGGTGTTCGATGCCGTTGTGTCGAATGATAACCCCTTCATTCGTTGGGACAGGTCGTGTTCCCGCACAAGATCAATGCAGACGCGTGCCATCTCCGCTCCCGTGCCAGCTGGAACTTTCGGAACTCCAAGCAGCTTCTCCTGGCCGTTCCCGGTGACCAGCACAGCAATCCGGTTCACAGATCCGTCACCTGTTATTTCAGGCAGCATTTTCCCGTCCCAGTGCAACACCAAGGGCCTCAGGACAGAATTCTCCCTCTTGATACGCCTCTGCTGCTTGCTTCCGAAGCGACTGGCGAGCACGATACATTGTGGAAGAGGAGATGGATACCTCGTTCAAATCATGCCCCAAGGATTGCGCGACGACGGCGTAGGACATCGCTGCATCACGATAAGAAATGTTCATCCGGTCGTACGCGACAGCCACATCCTGAGTGATGAGGTTCCTCGACCGCTTCCTCGGAGGACATGAAGCAGACGTGGAGGCTGCCAAGGAGGGCTCATCTTCCGCAGATGGCGGAAAATACACACTTTAAACGAAGGATATATATATATATATATATATATATTATATATATATTATATATCAGTGGCGTGCGGTGACCTTCGAGGTTGGGCATGCAATAGTTACTCACAGGGGCGTCCGCAGGAATTTTTCCAAGAGGGGGCTCAGCTACAAAAATGATAACACAAAGTGCGAGCGAAGCGAGCACTGAGCATGCAGCTAGGGGGTCTGGGGGAGCGCTGTAAGCTCCCCCAGCGGGGTCCGGCCAGAGCCCCATAAGCCAACGAATTTTAACTAATGATACATTTTCATGGAAAAGAATGGTGTCAAAATATCTCTGTGATGCATTTGCATCAACCACAGACGATGGGTTATCAAGAGCATGTTTCGATGAAGTGCATGAGCATGCAGCTAGGGGTCTGGGGGAGCGTTGTAAGCTTCCCCAGCGGGGTCGGGGACCCGGAAGCCAAACGAATTTTAACTATTTCAGCCATTAAATTGGAAACTAAACACTGACTAAGCTGCAATAGAATTATAGAAGCCGTTGCGTGGGCGAACATAAATTTCCAGGGGGGGGCAACTGCCCCCTCTTGCCGCCCCCCCTTGCGGACGCCCATGGTTACTCATGCATTCTACTGAATTATTTCTTAAATTAATTCAATAAGAGGAACCATTTAGTTTCGTAACATAGTAATGGGATCACTGATAAGTACATCTAAATTAAAAAAAGACCTATAAAAAATAAGAATTATTATTTACTTACCTCATTTATAAATTAATTCAATTCTTCGATCCTTCAGGACAAATATGTTTATTATCTTTTCATAGAAATCTTCTGATTTAATTAATGTTGAGCAAATCTTTTTCAATAGACATAAGGGCTAACCCTGAAATCCTTTGCTCTCCTGTGTATTTCTTTGGTAAGTTTTAATTCTCTTCAATGCAGAAAAGGATCGCTCTACAGAGGCAGTCGTAGAAGGAATTGTCAAAACCAAATTGCAAAGCTTGAAGAGTTCTGGCATAGCATCAATAAGATCCTTGGTATAAATATAATGCATTAAATTGCATACACTTTGCTTTATAAAGTCCTCTATTGAATACAAAACACATAGTTCACTCTGAAGACGAATTATATCAAAAAAATCACCATAAGTGGCCTTTAACGAATTTAAAGCATCCACTGGAAATTTTTTGCAATATTCTTCAGCTTTGCTAAAATTGAGAAGCTCCAGAATTTAAGCTCTTCTAATGATGAATATCTTACTTTTAATTGGTCAACTATTGTGCCAATAATTTTGTTATAGAGGATTCTGTAATGCTGTTGTGGGTCAACAGATTGGTCAGATTTATTCCTGCATCTCTTAGTTTGGTTTGCTGCATCTATGCCATATTTTTCCTCCAAAGTTTCATAAAACATGAAAAAGTCGTCCAGTTTATTTTCGAGCATTGTTCTAGTTTTATCTATATGCTCTTTGCAATACACAATGTCAAGATTTTTGGTCTGAAGGATGTTAAATAAAACATCAGTGAAGGAAAATATATCACTAAATAATTCTAATAAAAACAGGAACTCAGGATCTTTTAAATTGTGTCGGAATCCAATTGCAGAATTTATAGTGACTTCATCCCATGATTCAGGATTCTCAATGATGTTTTCAAAAAGGCTGTCTAAGAAATCTAGATTTTCTTTTGCGGTATTAACTAGACGCGAGGAGTAATTCCACCTAGTTGCTGCAGCTTTGGGAAATCTTTTTTTAACAATATTATCCAACGCATTGGTTCTTTTGGGTGATTTAGTAAAAAACGTACCCAGTCCATTTATTGTAGAAAAAAATATTTTGCATTCTTTCATAGCAGAGCATGCTTGTGAAAGAACTAAATTTAGCACATGGGCACAACAATGAATAAAGATTGCAGATTCATATTTCTGCCTTACCTTTGACTGCAACCCATTAATTGTCCTGCCATTGTAGCACACCATCGTAGGTTTGTGCAACTAATTTATTTTCACACTTCCAAGTTTCAATGCATTTAAATACGTGTTCAGATAAAGCATTTGCTGAACGGTCTGCACTCACATCGTTAAACCCGATAAATCGTTCTTTAGCAACACAATCTTTTGTAACATATCGCAAAACAGTTGAAAGTTGTGAATAGTTTGATACATCGGACGTTTCATCTAGAAGAATAGCAACAAATTTTGCCTGATTAAGTTCACTTTCTATTTCATTCAACATTGCCTTTTGAACCGCATCGATCAAGTCATTTTGTATTCTGTTTGAGAGACCCGAGAAAATAGAAGCTGTATCTAGATGGTTTGCCAATTTTTCATCATACTTACTGAATAAATATAAAAGTTCTTTATAATTCCCGCGATTATTGGATGCATCAGATTCAAAATGACCACGAAATGATAACTCTTGTCGACCTAAAAAAATAACTGCATCAATCAATCTTCGCATAATAGCTCTGTTTTGTTTAACCTTTTCATTATGCTGCTGTATGCTTTGTCTTTTATGAATATCTAATTGTAAGTCTATGCGAACATTTCCGAATGTTTTAAGATCGATCAGAGATTTTATGTGTCTTTGAGAACGTTCATGTTTTAGCATAGCCATATGTAGATTATTTAAATCATCGTATCCCTTCTCATTCCAAACAGTTTTTTCTAAATTAAATAACAAGCATGGCCAGCAAAATAACTTATTTAACTCAGCACATCCTGTTAACCAGTTTTTTCTTTCGTATAAATTAGTTTGAAAATGCCTCACACATTTCTTGTTGGAACTCCGTAAATTAGGTAATTTCGGCATAGGCCTTCCATGATTTATAATTAATTGTCTCGCTTCAAAGTCTCTTTTTGAAAAACCATTCTTCAAAAGTTCTTCTAACACACATTTCACCCATTAGGGCTGATATTTTGAAAGATATTTAAGAAATGAATAAATTAAGTGGCAATAAAAGTTAAAACACAGAACGCGCACATGCGGGATGCATTTTCGGAATTGCATGTGAGTCGACGATATTTAACGAAAAAGAATTTGAGTCACTACTGACTCGCGGAGGATTTTTCAATGGCCGCACTAATGCAATTCGTTTGTTGCATCTGGGATGCAAGAAAAACGATGTTTTATTATGGCTTAAGAAAAAAATATTTTCCTTTAGTTCTCTCAAACAAATTAATTCAATTTTTAAGTAATTTTTTACTGCTTTTAAATGTTGTTAGATAAATTACTTTTTAAAATTTATTTTTGTATTTACGAAAAATCAATGATCATGCAGTGCATGACCTGCATGCCCTAAATGCACGCCACTGATATATATATATATATATATATATATATATACACACACATTCTTAAATAATCATATTAGTACAGCAGAAATCTCCATTTGGGCCAGCTTCATGTCTGCCGATCTCATACTGCTCTCTGTTGGGTCCTCCTGCTGACTCTTGTAGAAGAGCTTGTCTTCCTCGTTTGTCATCATAGAAAGGGCATTGGAATGACCAATATCGAGGATTTCGTTCTTGAGTTCCGCCTTCAACATGTCCTCCGCAACACGACAGCTCTCCTCGGATCTGTTCCTGCTTTTCACCAACTTGTCGTAACGCTGGAACAGAGCTTCCATTTTCCGAAGGGCGCTGTCCCGCCTCATAGTAGGGATCCTTGCTCTTTTCCAGAACACCATCACAGCATCCAAACAGAGGTTCAAACATTTTCTCCGTCCTAGGTTTTCCTGTTTTTAATGGAAGAAGCACTTTTGCAAGACTTGCAACTTCGTCGGCAGGCGGCTACCCAGGATCTCCTAATTCGGGTGTCCGATGAGCCAAACCTCTTTCTTGCTTCGAGTTGCCATGTTTATCTGCAATGAGGAAATATACGAATTAGAAAAGAGTACAAATACGCAACGGTAGACACAACGAGGACAAAACTCGACAACTGACACGAAGGACAGAGAGCAGTGCACTCTTCCGTCAGGAAGCAAGGCAGTCGACTAACACTAGAACAGCTGAAATTAGAAATACCTAAGCAATCTGAAACGTCAAATCTCGGGACCCCTAAACGTATTCTGACCTGGTTGAAACCTGTTCAGACGGGTTTTTCCGGCAAAAGGAACAGGGGCATCAATGTGGATTGAACTTCCTTCCACTTCATCCATCAAGCAATTTGTATTTGTATGTGATTTGGAATTTTATTGTTTTAGCCCTGAAGATGGAATTAGTGCATTCCGAAACGTTGGTACTATTAAACCTTGAAGGATGTTTGTATTTTCTCTGGTGTTCCTGTTTATTATTAAACTGCGTTTTCCGCGCCACCAATCAATAGCCGATATATATATATATATATATATATATATATCGGGTGGCCACAAAAAAACTTTACTTAATTGAAAGTTTAATAACTGCAACAATTCAAAACTTATGCGATTGAGATTTTGCACACATTAACAGATGCATATAATCTATAAATGCTGGAATTTTCAAATATGTAGGTTCTATAGTTTTGTTACAGTGAACAATTTAAAAGCATATGTCTAAAAATAGCATGCCTGGTGTGCATCTGACACGTACGTGCGCTAGCGTAGGCTAAACCTAATGTAGCGTAGTATGACACGCGCGCTGGCGTAGGCTAAACCTAATGTGAATTTGCTTTCTTTTATTTTTCCGCTAAAACCCCGCCAGCATGACGTTAAGTAAAAGTGATAAAGCCATCATAGAAGCATGTGTCAAGGAAAAAGGTTGGAATGGAAATAGGATTGTCCGAGAATTCCCCGCAAAGAACTGGACTCGTCAAAGTGTTTATAACTTAATAAGAAAGATAAAGGATACTGGATCAACAGCTAGAAAACCCGGCAGCGGCAGGCCCAAAAGTGTTTCAACAGAAGAAAATAAGGCTGCCGTGGAGGAACTGATTCAATCCCAGGAGAATACACCAGGAACTCATCGCTCCCAGAGACAGATTGCGTACGACCTTGGGATTTCTCGCTCCTCTGTACAAGGGATTGTAAAACGTTTGAAATTGAAGGCCTACAAGAGAATTCGAGTTTCTCGGCATGATCAGAATGTAAGACAGCGTAGAAAGACCCGCTGCAAATCCCTATATGAACGCTACTCAGCTGAAGACGTGCAAAAAGTTGTGTTTACAGACGAAAAGGATTTCACGTTGGAGGTGGCCAAAAACAGGCAAAATGACAGGGTTTATGGTTCAAGGAAAAAGGACATTCCTCCCTCCAGGCTTTATCATGAAACCTCACGATTCAGCAGAAAAGTAATGGTATCGGCGGGAATTTCATGGAAGGGGAAAACACGAATTCATTTTATTGCCACAAACGAAACTAAAGTTAACTCTGAGCGCTACATCAACCTGTTAGATAATGGGTTACTTCCTGATTGTCGTCAGCTGTATCCTGATGAGGCCTACATTTTCCAGCAAGATGGGGCACCCGCCCATACAAGCCGAGCGACCCAAAATCATCTAGAGCAAGAGACCCCTAATTTCATCAAAAAGAATGAATGGCCGCCTCAGTCTCCCGACTGTAATCCGATGGACTATTCAGTATGGGATTCCCTCATGGTGAAGGTTTACGGCAGCCAGAAAGACAAATTCACCGAAGATGAACTTAAGGAGAAAATCAGTAGAGCATGGGAGGATATCACCTTAGATGAGGTTCGAAAGTGCATCTCCTCGTGGAAGAAGCGATTGAGGGCAGTTTACCAACAGGGAGGTGGTCACATTGACCATTTGTTTAAGTAAATTTTGTTAAGTTCAAATTCATTTTCTTCGGCATGCTATTTTTAGACATATGCTTTTAAAATGTTCACTGTAACAAAACTATAGAACCTACATATTTGAAAATTCCAGCAATTATAGATTATAACCATCTGTTAATGTGTGCCAAAGCTCAATCGCATAAGTTTTGAATTGTTGCAGTTATTAAACTTTGAATTAAGTAAAGTTTTTTTGTGGCCACCCGATATATATATATAATATATATATAATATATATAATATAATACAGGGTGGGCGGAAAGTAGCTCCCTATTTTGGATTGGTAAAAAAACATATACTATCCATTTATTTCAGAAGAAATAATATGAAAAGGTAGGCATACATGGTAGGTTTTCTGTAAAATTCAATGTGGGCTCCAACTCTTTCCACCAGCTTCTGGAGCCGCCCAGGAATGGCGTCCACTGACTTTAGCAGGAACTCCGGCGGGATGGAGGACATGACTTCCCGAATTCGGTCCTCCAGTTCTTCCAATGTCCTCGGTTTGGTGCGGTAGACTTCTTCCTTTACCCACCCCCAAAGAAAGAAGTCGCACGGTTACCGCTGAAAAACGGCAGAATCGGTTCAGTGTAACGGTGTGGTGTGGTATGACTTCAGATCAGGTTGTGGGCCCGTTCCTTCTGCGCAACACCATGAATGCTGAGCGGTACCTTGCTATGTTGCGAAACGAGGTCTGGCCGGTTGTCAGCACATGGGAGAACATCGACGATCTGATATTTATGCAAGATGGCGCCCCTCCGCACTTCGCTCTTGTTGTCCGTGAGTGGCTGGATGCCCACTTCCCTGGGCGTTGGATGGGTCGTCGTGGTCCACATCAATGGCCAGCCAGGAGCCCCGACTTGACACCGTGCGACTTCTTTCTTTGGGGGTGGGTAAAGGAAGAAGTCTACCGCACCAAACCGAGGACATTGGAAGAACTGGAGGACCGAATTCGGGAAGTCATGTCCTCCATCCCGCCGGAGTTCCTGCTAAAGTCAGTGGACGCCATTCCTGGGCGGCTCCAGAAGCTGGTGGAAAGAGTTGGAGCCCACATTGAATTTTACAGAAAACCTACCATGTATGCCTACCTTTTCATATTATTTCTTCTGAAATAAATGGATAATATACGTATTTTTTTACCAATCCAAAATAGGGAGCTACTTTCCGCCCACCCTGTATATATATATATATATATATATATATATATATATATATATATATATATAATTAAAATCCAGTTGTTTTTCACCAAAAATACACACAGAGGATCATATATATATACACACTCATAAATAATAACTTTAGTAATTCTAAAAACAGATACTTTAATTTGCAGGGACCGTCTGTCGAAGGAGCTAGGTCATTCTGCTTATTAACCGAGTTAATTAAAATAAATTAATTTATTTGAAATATATACGTAAAAGTAGAAATTTGAATCCCATTTGTAGTAATGTCTGATTAAAAATTAGAATGTTTTGGTTATAAGAAATTAATAATGGTTGTTTAATAAAGAAGATAATAATATTTAACAAGAAATGTAAAGTTGGCAACACTAAGAATCAGCCCAGGATACAGGCTGGGTAGAAATGCCCGCCAGTCTTCGGACGCCCTTGGGCTTAGTAAGATGTTTTTGTGTGTTAAGATGTAATTGTAAATTTAGAATATTATTTAGTGTCTCTCTCCGGCTTAAATGTTAAAATTAAATTCCCTCCTCGGATTACCCCGTTTATCTAAAAATGTTTTCGGTGTAAATAAAAGTTAGTAAAGTGTTAATAAGCGTATAATTAATCCCCCGTTCTCCTTTGCATTGCTTGAATTATAATGGCGCCTCAAACTCGGTCACGTCTACCCGTATTAATAAAGGATAGCGAAACGAGTGTAAAGAGAACGAAGAAGGATAAAGAGAAATGGAATGAAAAGTAAATAATAAATATACATAAATAAAGAATTATATAAATAAATTAATTACTACATTTCTGGTGGCAGCTAACCTTATTAAATTTTTATCAATTTAATTATACGAACCCACGCACTCCGTCATTAACATGGGCTTTTGCAGTTTTTCGTGTCTTATGAATAGAAATTGAAAATTTGTGCGTGTTCTTTCGATTAATCATGATCATTTTCCCACGTTCTCCGTACGAAGAAAATTAGTAGATATTTTGTTTCGCTACCCGTTTTATAGTATTTATAAAATTAAGCAAATTCTGATTCCCTTTTCTTCAAAATTCGATGATTCAAGATGGCGCCCATCATTTTCCAAGTTTCTTCTCATAGCGAGCATTTTCTTAATTTTCGCGGTCAAAATTTTTTTTTTTTTCTCTTCTCGTTGGAGTCTCGACTGTTTTAAAACCGTTTCGACTCACATTTTTGTTTTCATGGAGGCAGACTCTATTTCGTCCGTTTTCTTTAGATTTCGTTTCGTTCAGTCGGAGAGAGGGAGACAAAATTCAAAATTGATAATTGCTATCCGGTGACTCATTCTTTTTTCTCTTTCCTTTCCACTTAAAGCCTACCTATTTTATGTTTAAAGTCTTTTTGTGTTTACAATTTTGGAATTAGTAATAATTGTGATAATAATAATAATAATAATAATAATATGACTTAAATAATTAAATAATAATATGAATTAAATTATTTTAGATGTACTGACATTGTGACATACATTTTTAGAGGGTAAGGTTTAAAATGTTTGAGCGTATGGTGACGCATTTTTAGGTAATTATATATATATATATTATATATATATATATATTATATATATATATATATATAGTAGAGCATTCTAAGAGATTCAATAAAGAAGTAACAAAATTTTCCAGACTTAGTAGGAGTTTTTAAGATTATTCTTTGACTGGATGTATATAGTGGATTTACAGGCCGACACATCAACATCAAATGTGTTTACTTTTAAGAATCGCTCTGTAGTTTTTTAGTTCGCTTTATAATTTTAAGGTTTAAAGTCGAAAAATAATCGTTAAAGACACTAATTTATACTGGGTCAAATTCGGACTGTTTAAGTTTATTATGCTTGCCGTATATAACTTGTGAGACTTAAAAATAAGCGAAATTTGTTATAAAAAGATAAAAATTTGTTTAATTGAAATACAGGAATGGTTTTCGTAAATTCTTTTGATAAATTAATTTCTGTTTTTTTTTAATTTTTTTTATATATTCATTAATTTTTATATTTTTATACGTGGGCTGATTGTTGTCTATTTTTCCTTTCTTTCATCTTCAAGACAATTCCGAGTGATATTTTGTATACTTAGGCTGTTTAAATTTTTTTTATTCTGAAATTGAATTTTATTGTTAGGGAGTGTTTTTTTTTTGGTTTAACGTTTTATTTTGGGTATTAAAAATGAATTTTTTTTTACGTTCGCGCGTTTGCATAGAAAATGTTACAAAAATTGTTTCCCGATATACTGCAGTTTAGTTCGGTTAGGAATATTTTTATAGAGGCTCGCTTACAAACAAAGCGAACACACTTCATTATGCAATGATTTGTTTTGGTTTTTTGTTTACATAGTAGGTTGCGTGTATTTTTGGGTTCATAATATCTGTTCTTATTTAGCATAACGATGTAAATTTGTATTAGTTTAACTTGGAAACGATAAATTCCTGGAATTCTTGTGATTTACAAACCATACTGGGTTTTGTGTTGCAGGAGAGAGTTGTCTCATGTAATTTGTGAATTAAGAGTTTTCCTCCTATGAAATTTAGCGTTTCAAGTTGGAATTAATGTAATAAAGTAACTTTTCGGTATTAATATTTAAATTTTTTATAATTAATGATTCTGTTTTGGAAAATTGTTATTTTTTAAACTTCACTTGGGTTTACTCTTGCAACTGAAACAATAGCTCGAGTGTTCACCCGGAAATGGAGCCTTTTAGATGACCAGTAACGTTTTGTGGTATCTATGTGTGCTTCCCCCAAAGTGTAAGAGGGTTCGTGATTTTCAGCGAATTGATGACATGAAGTTTCTGGGCTTCATTTTTGTCTTTTGTATTTAAAGGTATTGATGTAATTTCTGAAGGTAGTTTGAATAATAATATTTTTTAAATTATAATAGCGGTTACTAGGTATGGGCGCTTTATATTTCTACTGTGCGGTATTGTTTCGTGCGTTTGATGATTTAATTATCTTCTCCGATGTAACTGCCATAAGTGATCTTATTGGTAGCTAGGCGTGATTACATTTTTGCGAAATTTTGAGATTTGTCATTTATTTCCGTGAATTTGGCCAGAGCAAATTATAGTTATTGTTTCGAAGTGAAATGTCGAGAAAATTCAGTAAATTAAATATGAAATAATAATCAGTAGCAGTACAAACGTTTCGAATAATTTTTTGTCAAAATTTCGAGAGGCTCGATTTGGAGGGAACTAAGTTGGATCCAAATTCCATCCATTGAGTTTAGTTGACCCGATCGGCGATCGATCACCGATGAGAGAGAAGAGAAGAGAAGAGAAACCGAATGCGCAGGGATTTGGCGCAGGACAGTTTCGGAAGAGAATAGAGGAGAGAAGAGAAACCGAATGTGCAGGGACTTGGCACAGGACTTTTTCGGTCGAAAATGGTCTCCTGGTATTTTTCGGCCAGTAGCTGGTCACGCTGCTCGATGCTTCGCTAAATGTGTGTTTTAGCACTCGGTAGGCAAACCACGAGAGTTTGAACGAGTGTCTAAGGCTTTACTCTCCATACAGACATACAGTAGGTTCGTTGTGAAACCGCCTACGGCGAAGTGATCGTTTGATTAATTATTGCCAGTAAGAGAGTTCCTCAGCTGGACGTAGGAAGAGCAGCGTTCACCGACAAAAGTCGAGATGAGAGAGGCGAGTTTCTTCGTCGACTTCTAGAATTGCAAATTCCGTCCAATTCCGGTGCATGGTTCCACTTTCAGTATATCTCCCCCACTAATCCTCTTAGAATTGGACGTCTCTCTCGGTTTTTTTTCGCCATTTGTAGAGAGAGCGGAACCAACCTCAAGCGTGCTGACCTGTTGCATGGTGATGCAACCCCTTGCATTCTAGCGAAGTGAGCAGGACGCTGCGATTGAAAATTGAAGAAGTCCGTTGTCAACTGTGCGGATTGTGATCTAAACAACGTCCAGCTATTAATGTACTGATTATCATGTAATGAAATTATAAGTGAAAGGGTGCGATTATTGCCCATATTTGTTTTGTTTCGTGAAATAGTTTGTGCGCTCTTGTCAGTATTTTCTATAAACGTTTTCTTGTTTTTTCTATGCTGTCCTGATAGTAACTATGTAACTGTATAAATAATTGTTTCAAATGTAAAGCGATCTTTGATGAGGAATCGCTGGAATAGATTGTGAACTTGAAATTTGTGTAACCAGTGTTAAGAAAATTGTCCGTTATTTTCCACGTAACAGATGCGTTACAGATTGTAAATTGATTATTAGTGTAAAATGTTATTTTTGTGCAAATGTGAAAATTATAGTTTTTTTTCGATTTTTATAAAATGATACAAAATATCTAATATGTGGAATTTGTCATTCTAATGATTTCTTGTCTATCTCGAATTGAATTTGTTAAAAAAAAAAAAAAAAACGCAAAATAAATAAATTTGTTGAATAAATAAATAAATTTGTAAAACGATATTAATAAGTTTTCCTAGTGTAAAACTTATTTTCAAGGGGGTAATGCGAGTGTAACAATGTCTAATTAAAAATTAGAATGTCTTGGTTATAAGAAATTAATAATGGTTGTTTAATAAAGATAATAATATTTAATAAGAAATGTAAAGTGGCAACACTAAGAATCGGCCCAGGATACAGGCTGGGTAGAAATGCCCGCCAGTCATCGGACGCCCTTAGGCTTAGTAAGGTGTTTTTGTGTGTTAAGCTGTAAATTGTAAATTTAGAATATTATTTAGTGTCTCTCTCCTGCTTAAATGTTAAAGTTAAATTTCCCCCTCGGATTACCCAGTTTATCTAAAAATGTTTTCGGTACAAATAAAGTTAGTAAAGTGTTAATAAGCGTATAATTAATCCCCCGTTCTCCTTTGCATTGTTTGAATTATAATGGCGCCTCAAACTCGGTCACATCTACCCGTATTTATAAAGGACAGCGAAACGAGTGTAAAGAGAACGAAGAAGGATAAAGAGAACTCGAATAAAAAGTAAAAGTAAATAATGAATTATAATAATGAAGCAATGGGCCCTTAAATAAATTAACCACTACACCTTTAAGAGAAATTACCGAATAGGGTACCTGGGCAAACAATAAACAGTAAGCAATTAGTCTAATCAGGGTTCATTCACATATACTCTGATACATTTTTTATTGTGCGGAAGGATGATTAACTGGGCATGCTACGCACCGCCTGCCGGTACTGGGTCCCGTGCCTGGTCGAGTGGCTTTGCATTTCAAAATGAGTTTATTATGGATTTTTATGAAAATAATTAACACTTGCATAGCAATCTGATTAATATAATGAAAGTACACTCGAAAGACCGTATACACACACACACACACATATATATATATATATATATATATATATATATATATATAACTTTAGTAATTCTAAAAAGATACTTTAATTTGCAGGGACTATATTTCGACGCAGCTATATAATTCTGCTTATTTAGCCGAGTTTATGGAAATAAATTAATTTATTCGAAATATATACGTAAAAGTAGAAATTTGAACCCCCTTTAAGAGAAAATGACGAATAGGGAACCCGGGCAAATAATAATCAGTAAGCAATTAGCCTAACCGGTTCATTCACATATACTTCCATGAATATATATATATATTATATATATATATAGGAAGAGAGAGTTACAAGGATTTGCAAGGAGTGACAAGGACAAGGTGAAGCCTAAAAAAAATTCAACTTACATTTCGCACGTGTTTCTGTCCGATGCCTCGTTCTGTTCGGTTTCACAGATGTTTGCAAATCTTGGAATGAAAAGATTTTCCCCGTCGGCAGCGGAAAAATGATACAGGGTCTCGCCAGTCCTGGAAGATAAAATCACTCTTTCACATATATATATATATATATATATATATATATATATATACTGTATAAACAAGTATATTTACACAAATCCCTTCGCAAATGTAGCTTACCCGTGGTCTCGAACTTCATATAAGTCTGGAAAACGATAGGATGCTGTTTGACTGTCTGTATTCATGACGACTCGTAATTCGTGATTATTCACGAGTAAAAATAATTGATATGGGTCCCCGCTGAAAATGCCCCCTTTTTTATATACGGTACGCTGTCCAATTATAGCCTCCCTCAGAAGTCAAATCGGCGACTCGATGGATTCCTGATTGGTGGGCAGTGCATCTAGGGCGTGACTATATCGCATGTGTGCGGTCCTTGAGCCAATCAGAAATTCTCGACCCGACGAATGGGGCGTGGTAGCGAGTCTACGACATTTTGATTGGCCGCTGTTACGATTCTGAAGGCGTGTCTTTATCAGAACTGGCTTAAATAGTCCTCAGATTTTTTCACTGTTTTCAAAGATGTCAAAAGCGAGTACATTTATTTAATTGCTTGAATTTCAACATAAAAGTTGAACATTATTTAGCATGTGTCTAAAAAATGTTTAAACTTAAATTCAAAGTTTTTAAAATTTTCATTGTATAAATTAACAGATACTCTTCAGAAGTGTAGCAGAGATCTGTCTCTAGTATAAGGAGAGAGAGAGAGAGAGAGAGAGAGAGAGAGAGAGAGAGAGAGAGAGAAGTTTTTGGGCATATTTTTAGGTTACTATTTGGAAAATAGACCAATGATGGGCCCAAAGCGGCCAGCTACATCATTAATTAATTTTCCGGTTTTCGTAGTGTCAGCCTGGCGCCGCGAACAGTCTTATAAATATGTGTTTTTAAGATTTTCCATAATTCTTAATAGAGGTAAAACTGGATTTCGGTCAGTGTTGACGAATTTTTTTATTTTAAATATAATAGTAATTCTTAATGTATATACAGAAGATGGAGCCAATATATACGATCCTTCGGCAATTTATTCAGTATATATATATATATATATATATTATATATATATATATATACACACCTATATATATACGTAAGAAAGTTTTAAAATTTTAGGTCCTATAAAGGAAAATCTTTAAGAAGTGGGTACATACCTTATTAGTTCACGCATGGTGAGAATAAAATATAGTTTTCCATTCTGTGCTTTCACAACGCATTTCGATGCGTATTTAAGGCAAAAATAACAGGTGTCAGGTGTTTGCGCAGAGAAATGATTTTAGTACACGGTCAGATAAGCGATTCGAAATTTACCTGCCACCACGTCAGCCTGGTGCCAACGCCTGAGACGCATTCTACTCAAGCATCTCAGCATGGAAATTTGTGGAGGATATTTTTTCTTTGTGGAGCGGGTGTCATTAATATATATATATATATATATATTATATATATATATATATATATATATATATAATATATATTATTAATGACGCCCGCTCCACAAAGAAAAAATATCCTCCACAAATTTCCCTGCTGAGATGTTTGAGTAGAAGGCGTAATTGGTTTGTTGATATATATATATATCAACAAACCAATTACGCCTTCTACTCAAGCATTTCAGCGGGAAAATTTGTAGAGGATATTTTTTCTTTGGGGAGCGGGTATCAGTAATATATATATAAACAAACCAATTTGTGTGTGCTTTTAATTCGGCTCAAGCCAGCATGATTTATTTCCTATGTATTTTCGAATGTTAAATAATTCGACTAAATAAACAGAATAATATACAGTAAACTTCCGAAATAACGGCACTCAAAATAACGGAATACTCGAGATAACGGCACTTTTGTGCATGACTTTGTTTACATCCGGCGCCATTTTGAAAGTGAACTCTGTACCGACAACACGTGGAACGCTCAGTGCTACATTTATAACGTTAAATTATATGTGAATACACCCCCTCTCGCAATGTCTCCGAACATTCTTGAAGAAATCAATTGAAGAAAATGCACTCTCTACAGATGAAGCACTCGTGGTGGAGAATTTAGAATATTTTTTTTTCAATTTTAAAATGTTCCTTTTACTTTATTTACGTACTGTGCATTTACCAGTTAATAAAGTAGTATTCATTATCTCTCTATTCCTTATTTATCCCCCTTTATTTACGCATTAAATACATTTTTAAAAAAACTTCCGAGACAACGGAAAATTCGCAATAACGGCACCCTCAAATCCCCGAGGGTGCCGTTATTTGTAGTTGTTTTATTATTCTACACGGTGGCAAACAATGATTGTCCCCCCCTGCACAAATGAAACTAATAGAGGTACAAAAAAAACTGATTGTTGCACCTTTTAGACAATTTAATTCCACGTCTAAACAAAACCACTCAATAGTTGGTGTTGCCTCCTTGTGCTTGGCAGACGGCTTCAAGTCGGCAAGGGTAGAAGGTGAGGAGAGACTTGAAAAGGTTTCGATGTGCTGCTCAATGGTCCGACGGCAGAATCGTTCAGGATCCATCCTGAAAGACCGAGTGGAATCCCTGATGCTTGCTGAACCACCAGCCACCCGATTCTGCCGTCGGAACATGGAGCAGCACATCGAAACAATCCTCCGAAATCTTGAGTACGACAATGACTTTTTCAAGTCTCTCCTCACCTCCTACCCTTGCCGTCTTGAAGCCGTCCGCCAAGCACAAGGAGGCAACACCAACTATTGAGTGGTTTTGTTTAGACGTAGAATTAAATTGTCTAAAAGATGCAACAATCAGTTTTTTTGTACCTCTATTAGTTTCATCTGTGCAGGGGTGGCAATCATTGCTTGCCACTCCTTATTGGCGAAAATATAATAGTAATAATATAAATAATGGTAGTACCTAAAAGTAATAAATCTTAATTGAAACATCAAGTACTGGGTTTGTGTTGACGAATGGCATATTTATCTATTTGCTTTTAAATATAATAATAATAATAATAATTCTTAATAATGTACATACAGCAATATAAATTTAATTATTTATTTTAAATATAATAATAATAATTCTTAATAATGATAATAGCAATGAAGTAGTTGTATTTTATAAATGATATTAAGGAATAACTGGGGTGATGGGAATATATAAACGATGCATGTATGCTTCAATAAATATATATATGTATACACTATGCCTTCAATGCCAACTGGCTGATTTACACCTTCTAAGCCAGTTGATGCTGTCAAGAGCTTTATTATTCGTATGGGGCTCCCAGGCGAAGGATGCTTTCTTCTCTCTCCTCTCTCTCATAGGTTAGGTTTGGGTGGGATTCCCCCTAGCTTGTGGCAGCTTGGGCATTCCCCCCCCCTTTTTTTTCTTTTTTCTTCTTCTTTTGTTTGGTGGCACTGGCACCATGGGGGGAGGAGGTTGGCACCTTGCAACGAGGGTAGAAGGGAGCTGGCACCTTGGAACAAGGGTGGGCGGGAGCTGGCACCTTACAACAATTGATCAACATTGCAATTGCGTATGCACTCGAACATTTTGTGGTCATACTACTTTTACGTTAGGCTAAATTAGCGAGTATCTCACAATTTAATTATTTAACAGAAAACAACTTTAGAGCCCTCAGTTGCGTTGGAAACACTTATCACACCCTTCTCGGTTCGATGGCATTAACGTTAAGTTAAGAGATTTGGTTAATTAGTTTTTTTAGATATATGGATTTAAAAATGTCGATATCTCTATTGTGCAAATATGCGCCCAAGTGTGTGTGTGTGTGTGTGTGTGTGTGTGTGTGTGGATATTAAGTTCAAGCTACGATAACAAATTTTCAAGCCTTAGGTCCCCATTCCAAGATATATTACGCTTTCGAAAACGTAATGCAGGTGGAGTCTTTAACTACAGGGTGGGCCGTAAGTTTCCATACATAGGAAAAATAAACATTTTTTTATGGACAACCATTTTTATTTATATAATATGCTCTACATGGTTGCCATTGTTTTGAAAACACATTTCAATACGTGTTCCCCACTGTTGATGAACACGCATTAGCACAGTTGACGTTATGCTTGTAATGGCGTTGGTGATACGTTCCTTTAGATGATTTATGTCTCGTATCTTTTCCTGATACACCATGGCCTTCAAGTGCCCCCAAAGATAGAAATCAAGGGGGTGAGATCTGGGGATCTGGGAGGCCACTCCACAGGACCACGCCGACCAATCCAAGCATCCGGAAACTGCTGATCCAAATACCGACGCACGTGAAGACCATAATGAGGTGGAGCTCCATCTTGCTGGAAGTAAACTGGGAAGTTACCTTCCTCGTTTAGCAGGGATGGGAAAATCTCTTCTTGCAACATGTTAAGATACCTTTCGGCATTAAGATTTCCACTGACAAAAATTGGTCCAATAATTCTGTCACCCCATATCCCGGCCCACAACATCACTTTACCGGCACCTTGCATCTTCGTCGGACTCAGCCAGTTAGGGTTAGCATTACTCCAATAACGTATGTTTTGCCGATTAACCTCTCCATTGACGTAAAAATTTGCTTCATCAGTAACATAAAAACAAACGTTTAATTTTTCCTCTGTATGGAAACTTACGGCCCACCCTGTATATCTTAACATTTATTAACTTTCATTCTAACACCTTAACATTCATAGGTTTTTAACTTCCAAGACTTCTCATTAATTAAAGAAGGAAAATTAAAAGAAAAAATTGGATGTAATAATAATAATAATAATAATAATAATATTAATAATTCTAAAGTAATTTTTGCATTTTAAAATTAATGTTTATTGATACGTCCTGAAATTTGGTTTAAAACAATTAGTCAATACCTAATTTTTTCAATTTCCAACTTTATGACAGTACAGCAGAACATGAAGCTAACACAAAAGCATCACTTGCTATTATTATTATTATTATTGTTATTATTATTATTAAAACAAAGTATGTAAATGAACAGTATGCAGCATTACAAACTTCAAAGTTACACCTATCTATGAGGAAGCAATAGAGGTACCCTGTATGAAAATTACTGCATCCCAGACTAGAATAACTAAACCACCGGCCCCCAGCCGGTAGGCTTGCTTGCTTGTCTTTTAGTATTATGTTAATAAATGTTAATAAAAAACGCTTATTAAGCCTTATATAAACATGAAACCAGCTCAGCAACATGGGAGGTGGTCCATGATTTATTCGAATCAGCTCTAATGGGCCATTGCTCAAAAAGGTTGGGAACAACTGGACTAAACAGAACTAAAAACATATTAAATGTGTGCTGCAGGAGAGAACTAACAGGAACTCCCAATTCGTGAAACAGAAAGGAAAACTCCTTAAGTGGTCGAGACTTCAAATTATTCACTGGAGCTATCAGAGGCACTAAAACCCCTCTCGTCACCACATTTCTTTTATCCATAACAAAGAATATATAAACACAAGTTTATTTGTAGTCTGGTCATTATATTTGTAAAAAGTACACAAAAACATTGTCCAGGAAGCTGTTCTCTATTTTGTGAAGGTAAAACACTCATATTTCATCAGTAAAACATCTCTGCAATGTAGATTTTGTGTAAGTACTGAAGTTCATATATAATGTACAGTGATTTAAGAGAAAACTTTTCCAACTGGCACCCGATATTTTAAAATAAAGAGAAAGACAGCAGTTTTATGTATAAAATTCATCTCTTTGAAATTGAGAACGTTGGTTTCCAGGGAAAGTTCAGCCAGATTTTTTAAAAATAAAATCCTATATACGTATCAGAGGATATGCCTCCTCACTCTTTAAGACCTCTCTCTTTCTCTCTCTCTCCTGGGAATGCCAAGGGGGGGGGGGTTACCAGTTGAATATAGAGTATAATTAACTAATGTGTGTGACGTCATGCTATGACATCATGCTATGCTAAAATTCATAGCATGACGTCACACACATTAGTTAATTATACTCTATATTCAACTGGTACCCCCCCCTTGGCATTCCCCGGAAGAGAGAGAGAGAGAGAGAGAGAGAGAGAGGTCTTAAAGAGTGAAGAGGCATATCCTCTGATACGCATATAGGATTTTATTATTTTAAAATCTGGCTGAACTTTTCCTGGAAACCAACGTTCTCAATTTCAAAGAGATGAATTTTATATATAAAACTGCTGTCATATATATATATATATATATATATATATATATATATATATATATATATATGATGAAAATAACCACGAAGGAAAAAGAAACACGAAATAGTGCTCAAGCACGCTCGTCAAATGACATCCTCAGGAACACTGAAATTAATAACAAGTTTGAGACTATATATAGGTCACAAAGAAAGAAAAAGAAAAGATAATACTGTATGATTGGTGCACCTCCAATCTGGGGATCGTGGCCAACGGCTGGAATTTTGTAATTGGCTCAATGCCAATTTACCCGCGACGGTGTCAACAACACTCGCAATTCACATGTGTGGTCGAAATGAATCCTCATGCCATTGTGGAAAGTAATTTTCAACATCGGTTCAGTGTCAGTGTGTAGTGTGGTATTCTCTACGGTCAGCTGATTGGTCCGTTTATCTTCGAAGGTGGTCTTACAGGTGACATTTATCTACGATTTCTGCAAGCCGAACTGCTGCCACTGTTAGAAGATGTACCTTTGTCAATACGATTGCGTATGTACTTCTAACAAGACGGAGCTCCTTCCCATTTTAGCCGTGCAGTCGGAACGCATCTCGATGATCGCTTCCCTGGTCGATGAATCGGTCGTGGTGGTGCACAAAATTGGCCACCCAGGTCTCCGGACCTAACCCTTCTAGATTTTTATCTGTGGGGGCGCATGAAAGAGCTGGTGTACCAGAGAAAAGTGGAAACACGAGATGCATAGCTCCGTCGCATTTTGGATGCTGCAGCCCTCATAAAGGACACTCGTAATGAACTAATGCGAGCTACACGCGCGATTCACAGACGAGCCGTGATGTGTATTGAGGCCGAGGGTAGTCATTTTGAAGTTATTGTAAATTCATGAATAAAAACGTTCGCTTATTCTTACTTTTAAACATTCAAACATCCATAGCTCCATAACCGTTAAGAATCGGACCTATGTTCATATGAAGTTTTTGACTGGGAATGACCTCAGCTATAAGCTCCCGAAGTTATGACATTTCGTCGTGACTCATCCCTGTATATACTTTATGACTTTATGAAGGTTTGAACGACGGCTCAGGATTCACTTGTGGTTGAACCCTTTACAGCATCCCGCCTCATTTGCAGGATTTGGTGAAGGAGGAAATTGCTTTCCGATCTCCTACCCTCGTAGCCAGCCATGCATGGTTGGTCAGGGACTTTGAACAGGAAATTCTTTATCAGAATTTTGCAAAAGAATGAAAAATGTAATAAAATATAATAGAATTCCTCTTCAGATTCTCTATTTAAAATATATTCACTAATTAAATGCACTTTTCCGTTGATTTGCTTGTAAATTTTACGTCAGCTTAAAATTAATTAAACACCAAATCAAAAGTTAATTAATTAAGATTCAATTAACACAATGACACTGTTTGATCCTTTTTAAAGTCATAATGCGAATGCGAATGGAAATAATGAATTTATATTATTATTATTATATTATTATTATTATTACTTAATCTTTTTTCGGTGTTAAAGCTTGGTGTGAATTTATGCTCTTGGAATAAATATTGTATTTATGAATCTCAGAATTCGTGTTTTCAGCTTATTCATCGTTGAAGAGAATTTTCACTGGAGAAACTCAGTTTCAAACCATGATTTTTCGAACCATGCATAACTGATTTTATGATTCTGCTTGCGCCTTAATATATATATATATATATATTATATATATCTTTTGGTAACTTTTGGTTAGCTTCCGCCCGAATTGTTTATTCTGACGAAGGTCAAGCTTTTCACTCCACCTTATACCTACAGTTTAACGTGGAATCCGAACCACGCCCCACCAACATCCCAGCGTCTTAACCAATAGGCCACCCATGGTACCCATTTATCTACCAACCACTTTCTTTATTGTGTGAAAGGATGAACAGCTGGGTCTTGCTGTGCGCCGGCTGCCATCACCAGGTCTACATCCCGGGGCCAGTAGTATAGCCGCAAAAGGGGAGAGTGCAGGAATGTTGCAGGTTATTATGTAATGTTGCAAAGGGGGGTGGGGGTTGTTGCAAAGGGGATGTTGCAAAGGGGGAGGGGGTTGTTGCAAAGGGAGGAAGGGGGGTTGTTGCAAAGGGAGGAAGGGGGGTTGTTGCAAAGGGGGGTGGGGGGGGTAACTTGGAGGCGGCGTTATCCCCAAGAGAAAGGAGGAGGAGGAGAGAAAGGAGGAGAGGTGTTCACCTGGCAGGAGCCAAGTGCACACTAAGACTTCCAGCCGGGCTGGCGTTGTTTTATAGGCTCCTAATCAGCCAGTTGGCGTAAATGGCTTGAGTTGCCAGATACCGCGATACCATTGTATACATTATTATAGACTCCTAATCAGACAGTTGGCTGGTTGTCAGATACCTCTTTTTATTATTGCATACATTATTATTATTATATACGCCTAATCAGCCAGTTGGCTGAGTTGCCAGATAGCGCCATGTATTCCATTGTATACACTATTATAGACTCCTAATCAGCCAGTTGGCTGGTTGTCAGATACCTCTTTTTAGCAGTATTATTGCATACATTATTATTATAGACTCCTAATCAGCCGAGTTGGCGTTGTTTTATAGGCTCCTAATCAGCCAGAATCAGCCAGAATCAGCCAGTTGGCTGAGCTGCCAGATAGCGCCATGTATTCCATTGTATACATTATTATCCTAACCAGCCAGTAGGCTTAGAAGACTGAGTTGCCAGATACCATTGTATACATTATTATAGACTCCTAATCAGCCAGTTGGCTGGTTGTCAGATACCTCTTTTTATTATTGCATACATTATTATTATATACGCCTAATCAGCCAGTTGGCTGAGTTGCCAGATAGCTCCATGTATTCCGAAGACAGAGTTGCCAGATACCTGTTGTATACAGAATACCGGTAGTAGAAGGCATAACAATAAACAACATTGCATCATTCTTTTTATTATAAATATATAGAAAATAAATATACATTTGAGGAATATGCGTATAACAGAAATATACACACACAATTATATATAAAATAAATAAATATACATTTCATATACATTTCATATACATTTCAATATGTACATAACAGAAATATACACACACACACAAATATGGTGATATATAAATAAAATATACATTTCATATACACTTCAATATGTACATAACAGTACAGGAGAAATATCAAGCAAAATATATAATATATATATATATATATATATATATATATATATAAACACAAATCAATAGAAATATGCGTATAATCAAAATATATATATACAATTCACTTTTTTTCAAAATACTAAAATCGGTCTTAATCGAGTTACAATTACATCATTATTGCTCTGCATTACGCAGTCTATGCGGCTTAATAATATTTCACCGCTTAAAGTATAGGGAAACCTGTATTCGATATGAATGGCTTTCATATCGTTCAGTACTATTTTTGTCCCACTTTACAACCGGTTGGCAAGTCATCTTTAAATACGTCTAGAATACAATCAAAAGCACGCACAAAGAGTTCATCGTTAGCTACATTATTAAACACAAGTTTATAAGAACGCTTTTCCAATCGAGGGTTTATTTCTACCGACTCGAGCTTTTCAATCGTGAACTCTTCACTCAACATAGCGGCAATTGAAATAATCTTCTAAATCGTTACGACAACTGCGCGTTATATAAAGAAATAGTTCTTCAGGGTGAACGGTGTAGGTGAGCTCAGCCTTGTACCGATCAATTGCTTTGTACCAAAGTTCATGGTATTTCAAAGAGTCTAAACTTTTTAAATAAACATCCAGCACTAGACCATTCTCACCAGCCCTACACTCGGTAAACCCATCGAGCAGAGCAGTGTATGCGTATTCAAGTACTGTATCAAAATAAAACATATCGTAACACGCGCGTCTAATATAGGTTTCAGTTTACGGAATCCGACGATTTCAAACATTCTGTCGAGGATGAAACGGTTTTCGCGTAGGAATAAGAGCGTTATTATCAGAAGCATTCTTCCACATCAGCCTTATATCAATGCACGGCCGATCGTTATTTATACACAACGTACATACAACGGCGTATGAGGGCGCGTCACTAATCTGCTCTCTTCTTGTACCTACGTTAGCAGGTATTTTATAACGATCTTCACACCACTTATCAACGATCACGAAGATTCTATTCATCTCCTCGATACTTAAATAAACCCGTTTTTTGTCGGTCTACATTCCGTTTCCAGTACATAGCTAATGGTACCGGAATTACGCCTGAACACGCGCAACGATTTCGTCACGGACACATCGTACGAGGCGTTGAGAATGCTGCTCAAAGGAAGTTCCATCGTATTCGAGGAGCGCACGTCTACTCGGCTCAAGCTCTGAGATAACTATGAGCCGTGTGAGGCACAGGCAGGAACGGTTCGACGGGCGGGCTGACCCGATGATACGTGAATGGGCATGTTCGTACGACTCGAATTGTTGCACATATTTGTTTTGCCGTTTCGTCACTACCAGCCTACGCACTTTGGATAAGAACTAGGCGCTAATCATCTCCACACTCTGGCGCACTATTTGAGAGGAACATATGCTCATATTTTTCCTTTCTACCCATCAAACGATGCTCGTCTCTAAAATCTGTTAAAAACTCACGCATGGCACTAGCCACAACCTCACTATGAACCTCATCATGATATACGTTAATATAGTGATAAAAACACCTAAGATTGTCCATGATCACGAGATTCACATTTTCAGACGTAGGGTATGAGTAATCGACATGGTGTAACATGACGTAATACCGCTTGTCACACCACCCATCCACAAGGCTCATTATCCATACCTGCTGCTTCTCTTCTGCACGCGTTGTTTCTTTTACTTCACGGTGTATGTGAGACTTATAAAGTTTAGCCCTGCAGCATACTTCAGCACATCGTCTGTGCAACGAAAGCCTTCAACAGTCTCACCAGAACATCCGTAGAGTATTTGTACATCTTGGAACTTCGCACAATCCAATGTGGTTTTAAAAGAGGCATAGGAGGGGGGAATAGGAAGTTTTTCGGTATCCACCACATCCTCACACTTTACTGAATACCATTTCATAAACGTTGTGCAAGCGATATTAAAGGTAGCCATTTCAATATACGTCTGATCTGAATACACGTCTGATCTCTCGGGCTTACTGCGGTCGACTGACCACGCAGGGACTCCCAGATAGTAGCATGACTCACGCAGTGGGCGGAGCTTAGAACTTTCACCTACACACACACACACACACACACACACACACACACACACAAAGGAGAAAGTGAAACGCTATTTGATTTATTGAGATATTCATATATTTACAAATACGATTCGAGATATTCAAGTTATATATACATATATATTTACAAATAGATACGATTATATACAAGACGTGTGAGTTAGAAGCATCATTGGTATCCAAAGGGTACGGTATCATAGGTGCCAGGTAACTGGTAACGTTTCCTATAGGTGTTACGGCACACCATCGTACCCCTAAGTTCCTTCACGCCTCCCAGCTTCTGCGCCCGAAAATTGTGGGTGCCTACAATTAGTTGGTGAGGTTCCAAACATACTAGATCCTTCAACGACTCAAAGTTAACAACCTCCCGATTCGCATGGTTGAGCGTAATACCCTTTGCCTTCACGATATATTTCATTTCATCCCCTACCCTGACCCGTACCCCATAAGTCTTAGGTCCTGTTGAGATAAAAGAGTCGGCGTATGCGTCGTCCCCATACTCATCCTTGATCTCATCAGTGAGCTCGCCGAGGAACTCCCCATAGTGGGCATGTATTCACCCTCCCTCTCTGTGAATATCACGCTATCTGTATCGGCATACAATACTCTCCGCCCAAGAGAATGCAATAGACGCCAAAGTTTTATACGGGCGTAGGCTGTTGTGAAGCTCGCCACAGGTATGTTTGTAACCCTTGAGGTATCTGTGGCAAATTCAGTGTTGTTGTACTTTATTACGTAAGTATTACCTACATTCACGATCTCCATGACCTCTTTATCGGGGGCATTGGCATAATCCCAGACATCGCTATAACTTTGTGCCAAATGAATGTTCCCTCTGCCGGTATTCTGCGCAAATTTTCCCCATAGACTGTTTAGACACAATTTTGCACTAAAGCGCTTGCCAGGATTCTTTACAATTTGGACACGATCAAGTTGTATACCTTCGCGGTCGCGGTAACGTTGAATATAGGCAGACTTTTCATCTTCGGTATCAACTCCTCGCGGATACCCTGATGCTTCAACCTTATCCTTCAAAAGGCGTTTATATATTTGTGAAAGGTTGGGGAGCTTCTGAAACCTCCACACCTCGTGTATCTTCAGTATTCTATAACCATGGCGTACGGCTAGGGCCAGCTCAGGACTTGTATATACGCCTCTGATCTTCGCTGGTGGGGTATATGGTTACATTCGCCGTTATCCTCTTCCGCGCACTTCACGCACAGGGGAAACATGAGCTTGTCATCGATAACGACAGGTAAGATAGGCATCCATAAACTGCATGGGGGGAGTACGTCTACGAAAGAGAGCCCAAAGTAATGATCATTCAAATTTTTTGAAAATTCATTGATGGAGGGTATGCTAGGTCCCACCAGTTTCTCAGGAGCGCCCACGGGGTACGGATTGCTCTTCATCACGTATGGGTATAAAGAACAGAAATCGTAGTAATGGAGCTTCACGCCCTCCGTAGGTGGGAAGTATAGTCTGAAAGGATTTGTACGTCCTCCAAACAAGCTATCACCACATTTGAGAGGATCCAGCACCATTGAACGCTTGATCGCTATTATTTCCTCACGGTATACAACGTCTGTCTCCATCCGTGCATCATATTCATGCTTCCACAAGACTTTGTGAGTGAACTGTGATCCTATAAGTTGATCGCGGGTGCGGGTCGATGCAAGACAGTCGGCAGGAGACCTACCGTTGATATCTCCGTGACTCCGCACTCAGGACGGGGGCATCCATGCCACCAGAACCGTTAAAGGAGTACACAGTCTTCACACCAGTGACACGGTTTTCACTTAACCCTCAACCCAAAAAACACACGTCCATTAATCTTAATGGGTACTTCACCCGTGTTGCGGGCGTGCTTTATGTATACACCTGTTTGTTGCTGCAGGTGTATGAGCCAGTAAATAGCCTTGTGTCCGTAACTGCGGGGGTTGTTTCGGTGAATAATGGCTAAGGTGTCTTTAGGCATGAAGTTATTCTTGAACACCGTAAAACATAATGATGCGATGGTGGTTGCGACTTGCAGTGGATCGCATTTGAAACGGGCTATGTACATACTTCTAAAGGCCTGGAAACATACTCTAAGCACGCGCACATCATTCACGCAATAACGCTCACATTCATCAGCTATATTATAAGGGTTACTTTCATTAAAACTGTCGTAGTATCGATCAAAGTCTTCACGTTCATCCATGCAGTCAAAATAATGTTTGGGGGGTGGTGGGCCTACGTAGTTTAAAGTCTCGCTGGTGAGGAAAGTGTATGGGAAGTATCCTTTGGAAACTTCAGCTGCTACTCCCATCACCTTGGGTAGCTTTGCTAATTTACAAGGTGTGAATAATAAAGTATCTTTAAATTGTACATTGCCTCTTATCTGCATCTGTATTAATTTGTTGCCTCTTTCAATGGATCCCTGTAAATATCTCAGAGGATTCGTGTTCAAGCAACTCCTATAAAGGAACTGCGTGTCAAACTTTGCCCCGTTATGGGCGAGAATATACACAGTCATTTTTTTAACTTGTCGGCTAACTTGACAATATAGGACACAAATAGTTTCACAGGACTATCGCCGACATTCGTTTTAAAAACGTTTGTCCGTTTACCGCATTTGGGGCACTCGTCACATTCGATACCCATACACTCATCACAGATGGTCTGGCTCACAAGTAAATGTGGAATTACCTCTTTGGTTTCAGCGTTCGTATATGTTTCTATATCGTAGTACACAGTTATACAAGGGTTATTTTTAGGCTTAGCATCTTTCATATAACACACTTTTACTCATCCGCCTTATATTCCTCCTGGCATGTAGGACAGTGAATTACGTCGCACTTGTGCTTAAATTTTCCCCAATTATCCATTGTGTGAAACATACACATTCACAGATTCTCATTTTCTGCACGTACCAATTGATTTATGGAGATCAAGCAGCTATATTTGAAAATGTGCGTCTCCACACATCACAGTCTCTCTTCTCAACTACACGGCTTTCACATTTGGTGCTTTTACACTGCTCACAATACCATGTGACATTCTTTACAATGTCTCACTATATCATCCGCAAACTCGAGGCACCCCTCCACAAATCATGATGTCTCCCATATTTTCGACTTTTGTCATAACTCGCGTAAAGCCCCCTTATATTACGGATGGGGAGATACGTTGTTCCTGACAATCCTAAAATAAGTAGGGGCCTTGTACGATCTCTCACACAGCTTTTAAAAACATACACAGTCCGGCGGCGATCATCCAAACCAAATATAACTATGCGCACATTCATTTCCTGTTCTACCTTTCTCAGCTCTTCAGGACCCATATTACAGTCAAATTCAAGTTCACAGTCTACAGCTAGTTTACGGGCACGCTCAACGATCGTAGGCAGCCAAATTTTTTGAGTCCGTGTATTTTGTACAGTAAACATACGTGCTAGAGTACTGCTATAAAGCCGCAACCACGATCGACGTTTATATGCCTTCGGTAAATAGTTGGAGAATTGAGTTAAGAGTGTACGGTATGGCACTATGACCCGCAACACGTATACATGGTCAATATTTACCGTGAAGTTGTCCATATTGAAGGCTATACTACTTTGGACGGCTTGCATTATACGCCCTAATATATATTCTACATCTCAGCAGCCAAACGCCTGAACGGTACTATCACCCAATAATCGTCTACATCACCGTCATCTGACCCGAACCCAAAGGACAGACTCGTCCTGACCTCACGCTCGTCGCGATTCTGAAGAGCAAACTCTATATGCTGTACTACCCTGCGTATCCGCGCTCAATTCCATTGCTATACATGACTCTAGGGTCGACCCTGACTCTATATCGATTTCTAGTCAAGGCGGGGTGGGGGCTGCGGATCGCACTAACTCGAACGTAATAACATCCTCAACAGAACGGGAGGCGGAATTAGTGGATATATTAGGCGCTGCTGATGGGGGCCCTGTTGCGTAGGAGGGTTGGGGATCTATTATTGTAGACTTAACAGAACGGGGGGCGGAATAAGGGGTATATTAGGTGCTGCTGCTGCTGGGGAGGTTGTTGCGTAAGAGGTTGAGGTTGGGGGTCTGCTGCAACAGTACGTATTTCGGCCGCTTTATACCTGATGTGGAGTTCTCATACCTCCGCTTTGGACGTGCAACCTGTATCGCTGGTTCAGGGGAGGAGATCACAACTACACTGTCATCGTCATCCGTAATGATAGGGTGCTCTACCTCATCGTCGGTTCTGTGGGAGAAGAAATATAAGGATCAGCACTCAAAATTTGTAATATTTTGTAAATGACCCACTTAGGAGTGTGACGTGTTAGAAATGGACTCTGTAGAAAAATTCAGATTCACGAGCCATCCACATGTATTATATCTGGACCTACAGGATGTGGTAAAACTGTGTTTATGCTTAAAATCATTAAAGAAAAGGGCGAGATGTTCTCGAAATTTGTGCATAAAGTTATATGGTGCTATTCGACGTATCAATCAGTGTTCAACGAGTACCAAGATGATATTTTGTTCCACAAAGGTGTATATGACGTTAATTCGCTAAAGGGAACTGAACATACAATCATTGTAATTGACGATTCTCATGTTGGAGATGGATAAAACGTTTGCCGAGACATTTACAGTATACTCCCACCTCTTAACATAAGCGTGTTCTTCATCAATCAGAATCTATTTTTCAAAAATAGATACATGCGCGATGTGTCGTTAAATACGCAATATCTATCTTATTCGCGCAACGTAGAGATGTATCACAAATTGGGGTATTAGCCATCAAATGTTACCCGAATCAGCGTAAGGAGTTTTTGGAAGTTTATAAAGAAGCTACAAGCGCGCGTTACGGATATTTGCTTTGCGACCTTCATCCGCGAAACACGTTTAGAGTGCTTCTGCGAACGAATATATTTCCAAACGAGCCTGAAACGGTGTATATTCCAGAATGACAAAGAGACTAAAGAAATACCATGAATTAATAAAAATCTATCATCGACTGCCCCGGGCAATGCAACAGATGTTTATTAAAAATATCGACGCCGACTTTTTAAAATGCATCTGTGAAATCTGTCTTAACGTTATAAATTGCAATGTATCAATGAAAGCCCATCAGAAGGCTCGCCTACGCCGCTACAAGAACATAATACGTACACTCGCTCGTAAAAGTCAAACTGTAGCGAAGAAAACGAGTTATTGTGCAAACAGGAGGGTCATTTCTCCCCATTTATTTTCAGTTTTGGGCCCTTTACTGACTAGATTAATATAATGAAGAAAGTGGTAGTGATTTCCCCACGAGGTGTACGCTTCACTGCAAAGATACACGGATCTAGATCCCGTAAAAGCAGACTTAAAAGAATGGAAAGCGAATTGTTAGCCCTATTAAACAGTGAAAAAACCCTGATGAGAAAGAATCTTATACCAAGAAGCTCTGCTTAATTTCTTCACGAGTACGAAAATTATAAGAGCCCTACGGAGATTCCTGTGGTTATTAGGCACAGCACGGGGGACGATGGCGACATAGGACCTGTACCCGATGATACAGCTGATCACAACAAAAAGATTAGCCCACAACATATCGAACATGTATTAAATACCCTCCCACTTACATTGAGGAGTAAAGGCTTAAGTCTTTATAATCTATTGAATGAGGATCCCGCCATACAATGGACCGATACAGGGAGATCATTGTGGAAGGATTCAAAGGTACAGGGATCGAATATCGTAGACATTGTCCATGATCTGGTGAGAAAGTGGGATAGGCCATCCACCATCAGGATGGAAGCATATTAAAGCAAGACTCCAACAAATAATGTCCCTAAAACGTTGATAGGTAATCTGAACGGTTAAAGCTTGGAACACGCAACGTCTGTGGCACATTGAAGACGCCGTCACCCCCCTGCGGTAAACACCTTTCAAGAG